>JAZDUA010000125.1:2827500-2982500 GCA_038098605.1 Gryllus longicercus | reverse complement strand
TCTGAGAGCTAAAAGCAGATATCGATATTCATTTATGCAAAGCTGGATATCGGCTGGCAGTCTTCTCCAAAGAAGTTCATGAATAACAGCTTGTTCGCCTCTAAAATTCTTTCGTTGCCGAAATAACGGCAGTCTAAATACATCTTCGTTCCACGCGTACAATTCATACCTCTGGACACACAGCGTACAGCGGGGTCAAGAAAATTTCTGAAGGGATACCACAGCTTTACGTAATAAAATATTTCAGTTCTCTAAATAAGATCAATTCCTGACTTTTTCTGGCAGCTCTGAATAAACATAAATCAATTATATTTGTTAATTGTATCATTACACAATTATAATTTAGTTTTCCTTATAATGTTTTAATTATGTACTATTATTTGTCGCATGTAAATAAAACGTTTGAAGGGAGAAGGGGTCCAAGAATGAAGTTGCCCTGCTCCCAACTTGCTTCAGGTTGCGCTCGCTTGTCTCTACGTCAATTCTACGCTTCAGCAAAGAGCGCACTATTGCTTTCTTGAGCCAAAGTTTCAACGAATGCACAAAAGTAGGAAATAATTTAAATTATATCATATTCATCGCTTCTCGTATTCTCGCACGGCTGCAAAGAGCATATTATTCATTTTCCGTGAAAAGACCCCCCCCCCTTTCAGAAACAAAATGGCAATTAACAAAATTGTGTTCAAAATCTCACTTGCTCGGTCAGTGCTCCAAGTGCTTGGAGCACAAGCCCACGAGGCGAACGTCTATCGCGACGTTTCCGTCGACTATTGCTCAACAACTAGTGTAACCCGATATTATGGCCAAGCCATCTAATTCCTGTTTCATTAATAAAACACTCGTAAATACATAAGACGTTATTTATACAACACCGTCAACATCTTAACAATATATGGATTTTCTGTTGATTCTTGGAGCAAATGTGGAGATGATCCGTTAGTTTGCTTCGGGACACTCCATGCAACTTCTCTCTCTTCCGTAAGCGTCAGCTCTACTGCTCGTTGGCGCGAGCGCAGCCTCGTCGCCACTCGCAACAGGCCCTCGACGGCTGCTCGTTATGGACACATCTCACGAATACGTTTCAAACTTTTCAACGAAACAAAGGGTACCATTAAAAATAAACATAAATCATCTTACAGAAATAAGCAACATGTGAGCAGGGTATACTGTCCTCAATACATGTACACTGATTTATATACTGAATTATTTCACCTACAAGACCAGACAACGGTAAGTATTTAACGAAACATAAACATGCATCACGAAATATAATTACTTTCCTACATTGAACGATATTCACATTTCCACAATCCAATTCCACAATATCATTTACAACTTCACAGAAGTTTGGAAAGAAAGTTAAAACTCACAAAATCAAGGTGAATGGCTTTAATTGTGACGATCCGATGGAAATCGATCACGATCTCCGCGAAGTCCCACGAGGGGCATGCGTCTGTGCGCGCGAGGGACAAATGCGGAGGAACAGCGTGGAAGAGAAGCGACAACAATAAACGACATTACGTTCGATCTGCGACTCTCAGCGAAACACTGCTCGCGCCCCCACCATGATTAACACGTGCCCCCGCGAAGGCAAGCATCGTGGCTTTGTGGCGGCGGACGCCACTTCGTTTGGAACTGGGTCTTCATATCAAATGAAGCCGTCGCCTCCCCAACCCGACTCGCGCCCTCGCCTCCCACACCACCCGCGCGGACATTCAACTAATTATGTCACGTTCTTTATCACACTTGTCCACTGCCTTAATGCCTGCGAAACCTACGGCGTATTTTCATGCATAATGGAATTAATAAAAAAAATGTGACGTTGCATTTGCGTACATCTATGTTAGCAAAGAACTGAAAGAGGACAAAATGATACTTAAGTACATAATTGTTTAACGTCACCCAAAAAAAGGAACTGAATCTGTAACCACAAAGGGAAGGCTGTGCATTTTTGTCCGTTTGTATCACAAAGATACAGATCATCGGAGGTGAAACGTACAAGTAGATGGCTCTGGATAAACATTAACGCAATTCCCAAAATATATAGAACTTCCATTAAGAGTATCGCCCCCACTCCCTTCTACAGTGTTATTAGAGATTGTTATCCCGGGCCCTCGTTCACTCCACCCTCCGCTTGATAGCGCAACCACACGAACTCCATCACGAACGGCGTTTCCGAGATTTGTGGCACTGGCTGCGGCCCGGCTCAATACCCTCAAGGACAGCTGTCACGAGCCACGGGTAGTACCACAGGAAAGCTTGGTCAATACTCGACAAATTGCATTCATTCTGCCATTTAAAAAATGCCCTTATACGCAACGAGTCTCTAGCTCAGAATATCGGCCCTGTCAGTTACGTCCACTAATTTCTCAAAAGAAGAAAAAAAATAATCTGAAATATTTGGCAAATCGCGTGTTTTTACATACGTTTACAAATTACTTTAAACTTCATTTTTGACCCCTTCAGAAAGTATTTCGAAAAAATCTAGCGATAAGTAGGAAATGAGAAGAAACAAATTGGAATACAAGCATTTCATTTTTGGTGCTTGAGTACAATAATTTCCAGGAATGTATTAATAACACACACAAAAAAAAAGACGACTGATGACCATACAACTATGCAAAGTTATATATATATATATATATATATATATATATATATATATATATATATATATATATATATAAAACAAAAAAATTACAAAATTTAAAACACATCACATTCATACTAATTTAAAATCACTATCAAAACATTTTTGGGTCTCTTCAAATCTATCCATCCGATCTAAATGTGAAAATGGAGAAAATTACGAAGTTCTCTGCGGTTGTTTCCGTGGGTGTTCAACTAAATGTATTCGGCAATTCTAACACGAAACGTATTCTGATGCCCTTTTTACTCAAGGTAACAAAAGTTGTGTAAATTCTTTCCCTTCTTCCAAAACAAACTTGGAAGAGCAGTTTATGACCGAAGTTAAGAACTGTTTTCCAACAAACCGTGGGTCTCTAGAAGAAAACTCTCGCACTACTCAGAGCTGGTGCTCTCCAGACTAAAGCTTTCCGAAGCACATTTTCGTCTGAGTGTGAGTGTTTCCTACAGAAAGCTCCACAACGATGGTTTCCGAGAATCAATCGGCGAATTCAAGCCGCACAATACTCGAACGGGTAGCCATTGTCAATCAATTCTAGTGTTCAATTCTCAGAACATCGTTTTCATTTTTTTTCATGAACTGAATAAAATGTTTCTTCTGGAAGAAACCCTTTACCATAAATAAGAGAGAGAAAAACTTCTCCGTCGCAAACAACGTCTCTCGGTTCGCGCACTGAGCAAAACAATCGATTTCCAATAAGATCAGAAATACCGCAATAATAAACCTGCTGGCTAAAATCACAGTTGTGTCGTACTCACTTTCATCCTACGCATTAGAATGGCATACGCATCGCACTAGTAGACTGCGACAGAAATGCGTAATGACTATTTTGATGTGCCCAACGGCCAATGTGGTGTGGCCAGTTCAAGCAATTTTCTTCACTTCGCACTGACTTGTCGTTAAAACGTTTTGCTTGGGAGCAAGGAGGAATACTGCATAATAAACCAGTGTTAAATTCCACAACGCATTTCCAGTGCAAAAATGAGTAGGGGAACAGATTAGTGGCTTCGAAGGCACTCGGATTGTGTATGTTCTGATACATTGTACATCACGCATAATTCCGATTATACAACGGAAACAGCACTTTGCGAAATTTCCCTTCAGATGTAGTCATTCTACAAGACTGTGACTGATAAGATTAAGAATGATAATCTAACACTAATACATTTTAGACCTAACATTTGATGGAATATTTTTACCTTTATTAATGCTTCTTATTTTACCACCATATTTAATATAGCATTGCCTCTACAACATATCACAACGGTTGCATACTCGTTACAGAAATCAGGGAAAAGTGTAAACTGAAAATTAATACAATTTCAATGATTTGCAGCTTATTAACAGTCACTATTAAACCAATTTTCCCGATAAGCAAACATAACTAGCAATTCTAAAATACTCCCATATAAGAGTTTGTGTACACATTTCTGAATAAATATTTAAGTCGGAAAATGCAATATACAAGTGATGTGATATTTTCTTAGGGAACGATACTCTCGACATGTAGAACAAATACCCCAGTATTTTATGTACCGACGAATATTATACAACGTATTGGAATATCGTCTCTGAACATAGACCAAGCCTGATTAAAACGACTATCAAAATTCGCGTTGCTGAAAAACAATTCGAAGGGTTTACTGTATCCACCGCCGGTGGATATTACAAAACATTTTCCGGTTTACGATGTGACTATCGCATACTTAAATTACGAAACAATATTGTATTTAAATCCATTCACACCACCATAATTATGTACCTTCATTAAACTTCATTTGCGTTACTAATTTGGGCTGAATCAGAGGTTGTAGACTACTTGGAGCATCCCATCCCGGCCGATTCCAATATGATTCGTCGGCAGAGGGCGGCATTTAGCGCGCGCATTCAGGGGCAATTGGGCGCAATGAAGCGCCGCGTTCCAGGCCTCGCCCACTCCGCGGCCCAGGGCGACCCTGGAGGCCACCGGCATTAGCAAGAAACCAACAGGGGTTTGTGCCACGCATCATGTCCTCTTTCAGCAAATCTCTGCAGTCTTACTACAACTGCGCATGTCCTCGTTCTGTCTTTGCTCCCGTAATCCGCTCTCTAGGCATGTCGGCTGCACCTTCATTCAGGGGCTAACACCTCGAAATTCATCTACAACCATCATTCGAACATCATTCCCAAGGCAGTGGCCTTCCTTTAGTTTTCAGTGTCTTGCCTTGTCATTATTAGGAAGCCAAATCTTGGCAGTCGTTTCGGGGGCGGGGGCGGGGGCGGGGCGAGGAGCCAAGGCCGGCGCGTGGCGCGCATGCTGCAGCGGAGTGCACGGCGGCCCTCCCCCCCCCCCCCCCCCCGGCTGTCACGCAACTCTTCTGCTGTTTTGGACACCGATTGACGGGGCTCGCGGATTTAAATCGCGACACAACGTTACACGTACCATCAAGATAAAGAGATACCGTAATCTACTCGCATCTAAACTTCATTACATCTCACTTCCTAACTGTGAGAGAATAAAAATCAAGTTTTCTTTTTGGACTACACACTTTTTCTTTTTAATAAGCTGCCAGAACATCTCTTCATTGCACAGGAAATTGAATGCACAATGAATGTGCATAACCGAGTTATATACGATTTAATCAAAATGAATTAATTTACATATCCTGAAAAAGAACGGTTTTACAAATAGTGCGGGACAAGAAACTCAATTCTTTTAGCTATATGCTTTTTATACGCTTTCATTCTATCTTACGCGATTTTTAACACAGCCAATTTCAAGCAATACTTTCAACACTTCATCGAACGCCTTTCAGAGGTGATATAAATATTGACTAACACTAGGATCCTGCGTTCTAGGAATCAATATTCAAATATACGAACATTTTCAGAAGATGATGATGATAATAATAATAAGAAGAATGAAAAAAAGAGAAGTGGTGTAGAATAATTCCTGCCGGCGCTCTTCCGCGTGCGCGCGCGCGCCCGCCACTCGCTCTCTCCACTTTCCTCGCACGCGGTCGGACTGGCGGCCGCCGCGTTTCCACTCTTGCCCCGGAGGCGGGACGCACAAACAATGGACACTTGTTTATTTAACCTCGCACTAACTGTTCAAGTGCAGAAAAGAAAAACTAGCGACATAACATTCAGTTTGCATCCTCAATTAATCAAAGTACAAAGACTTCAAGTCCAACCTCACGTAGCGTATTAATGTTATGTTAAATAACGTGGGTTGGATTACGTAATATTATCTTTATTATATTTTGTTTCATTTAATTAAGTAGAGTGGATTGAAAGTAGTAACAGTACGTAATCAAGGTCCGCCCCTTTTGGAAATATAACCATTTCCCTTTTATAGTACAAATTAACGCAACGCTTAACACGACCTCTCCTCTGAACCCGGGGGAGAGACAGCTCATACGAAACGAAGTAAGAGCTATCTCGTGAATTTCCAACTGTTGTCTGTTGCGACAATTAACGACGAGGAGCAAGGTCGCAGCTTTTACAAGAGAGCTAACGATTTTTCGGATGAAAGCCGACGGACGGCTGACGTTTGTCAAAAGCGAGCTCCAGCAATTAGGCGGAAAGGAAGACGCTCCCCCCCCCCCCCCGCCGGGCTGAAAGCAGGAAGCAACTGCCCACCCGCCGTCCGGCTGTCTAGCTCCTGCCTACGCAGAACGCGTGCGCTCCTTAATTAGTGCGCACATGTGCCTGGGGCAACCAGGAAAACATTCTCCTTCGTACCACGCAGAAAAATTCACGTCCGATACACTCCAAATTAAAGTAGGAGGAAAGAAAGAACTACGATGAAAATATTGTTCAATATTAAAATTACATACATAAAAATACATTCTAGTTAACGAGAGATTTTTTCTACCCACCCTTTTTTTTTGCTGTAAAGATCTGCACTGCCCTAACTTGCGCAACTGTAAATGGCCCAAAATGGTAGAAGTGACAATGAATTAGACAACAATACCGTACCACCGGGTCAATGACCCCTCCATCTCGATCAGGTTTTTGTCCAGTTTCCCTGATCCATTGAGCAAATGCTGAGATGGTCCCTTGTTTTGCTTCTGGACGTAAATGTAGCTTCACTATGCGCGCGTTTTGTTGAACTCTCCTTTTGCTTGTAATGGTAAGAGTAGAGGTAAGGGCGAGTTGCTATTTTGTTAGCAATGCAGAAAATCATACTTGCAATTCGTGTACCGATGCAAATAAGTTTCCTACAACTCAGAAACGACAATGACTATTTTTCAAATATTGCTAATCTTGCGATTTTTAAAATTTATTTTTAAAATCTATTTTTATTTCTTTACGTTAAACGTTTACTCATCTTTCAACTATTTATAGTTAAAATGACGTAAAGGGATTCTGGAACTCAAGAAAACGTGCACAGATAATCTATTCCCCCTACGTCACATACAGTTTTTACTGTTTCTTTGACTGAATAAATCTAAAGAATATTGTACAGAAAGGGTACTGTTTTCGAGATATTGTGAAGTTTGTTTTGCATCCCTTTAGAGGATTTTTTCACAAAGCCTTAAAAATGGTTGAATGGAATGAAGTTCAATTGAAGTTCCAATTTTTAGATAATGCACTTAAAATATGTGAAGTCTGGAAAATAGTTTACGTAATTGTTTTAACTAAACTTTAGGCATTGATATTTTTTTATCTAATTGTAAAAAACCTTGAAATGATAGAAAAATGAAATTAAATTAATCAAGTGATATTCACATCCAGAAGCAAAAACAACTTTCGTCATCAAATATAGTACAAAACTAATACACATATAAGGACTTTAATTCAAGTGCAAGGCTAAAAGAAGGTATCTGAAAAATTTGCCAGTAGAAAGAACGGTGGTAAGACAAATTGCTGACCGAAGCGCAGGTTTTCCTTCCCAGCTGATGAATGCTGGCCAGGTTCTTGCCTTGGCACGAGAAACGAATTCGTCAACGTCTTGGATTCGCTCGCTAGCTGCCCACGGCGTCTTCCCCTCCACTTCGTGATCTGCCATGACACGAACACGTCGGTTCTATTTGCTTGCGAGTGCATCTCCGGAAAGGCACTCGATCGAAGCTCCCTTGGCGCTCTTCTGTTGAGAATGTTGAGAAACACGGTAGGCACTGTTTAGCCACATTACTATTACTACGAACTTTTAGTTTTTAGATCTTCAAAGCTTGATGCATTTTCGCACTATTATTATAACACTTTTAGTATTGTGAACATACTATAATGACATGTGTTTCTTATTCTATTATCTGTAATCTTTTATACTAGTTCTCATTTTCTCTCAAATAGTACCAAACGAAAATTCCCTCACATAAGTACTTTCTTTTCAGTATAAAAGGTTTGACTGTAAGACAAAAGGTAGTAGTAAAACAGAAACAAATAATTTTCTTAAAACGTAGATGTCGTGATACCAAAAAATTACATTATTTTTCTATGCCATATCCCTGATAACGAATTGCACTATCTACCCACATCATTCAGACCAATGAAAATTGACATAGCATCCTGTAAATGTTTCAAGGAAACCTCGTAGAACGGAAATTACTAGCAAGAGGATATGCGCGTCGGAATACTCACACGTTCATCCGTCAATGTCCAAACCAAATGAGCCCCAGCACCTTTTTCCAACAGATCGATCGACGCAATATTGGAAATGTTGGAATCGACTTGTTCCCTTCATCGTTCATCAAGTCTTCAGCAGATACGTGAATCAAAACAATACCACGTTAAAATGGACAAGCCCAATAAAGGTAATTAAAAAAGCAAATTTCGTGATCTAATATGCATTTCTACCAGACCGATCATAAAGAGGTCCACTAAGCAGTGCAAACTTTTGGACGTTCCTTATATTTCTTGGGCTAAGTAGTTCTTTAACAATTCAGCAGTTATGCAAAAGGGGTGATGAACTATGGGAAATATTAATCTTAGAATTTCAAAAGTTCAACCTAAGGTTTCAAATTCGTAGGTGGCAAATCCGAAATGTTTACAAATCTTTACTGAAATATCTCAACGAGTACGAAGTAATCACTATACAATATTCTAATGAATAGGCTTTATTCACAAAACCAATCTTACAGAGGCAAAAACCTTTGTGGGTTTGTCGCGAAATGTTTGTCGGCGTCTATTTCATTTCAGATTTCCGCAGATCAATGACTTTTAAAGCACTACACAGCCTATAATAGCCATTGTATTTAATAACTTCATTGCTCTCTCATTGTGCCACACTGTTGCTTCACACTGGAGAGTCATTCCGTTTCAATACGAAGGAATTCATAATCTCCTTCCAGCGAACTTTCGATCGGGGTGATCCACATAAAATGAAATAACTGAATCAAATCAATTTCGAAAGAAGAGGGCGCGGAACTTTCTTTCGATGGCGGTAAAATGCCTAAAGCGTTTCAACTTTTCCCCTCCCATAACAATACTATCTTTCAGAATGCAATAAATAAGACTCTGTAGGCTTGAACAACCGCGAGTTCGTAAATTCCATTGTTTTGCAGCAAAGATCGATTTCTGTTCCATCTGACGGCGCTGAACTCCTTAGGGCCAGAAGGATTCACCTATAAATGGCTATTGCAAGCACCGTTCTGCAGCCACCCGCGTCATTGAATCCGCTCCAGTCGCGCGGCTTCGGACGCCTCCGCTCGAAGGCGACAGGCGCGCGCTGCCGGGGCTGCCCTCGACGGCGACGGACGAGCCAAGTTGGCGCGCCCCGGCGCGTTCGGCGGGCCATGGCGGCGGCAGTGGAGGTGGTGGTGTGGGGCTAAGGGGGGAGAGTGGCGGTAGTGGTGGCGGTGTGGCCATAGTGGTAGTGGTGATAGCGGCGGAGGTTGTGTGGCTCCCGCACGCGAGCACGCGGAGGAGGCGGAGAGCGGCTCGTGCGTGGGAGTGGCCGTCCTCCAAGTGGCGCCTCCCGCCGAGTGCAGCGAACGGCGCTCTTGGAGCCATCATCAGCCACAACGCGATGCACTGTGCAAGGAAATCGCCGTCCACGCAGCGAAACCACACGCTTGGCCCATACGGCGGCCCAAAACCGAAGAGCACGCTTAGCAGCCAAGGCCGCTTACTCCTTACGCTCCTTATGGAAAATACTGTGGAGGGCGGAATTAACCCACCGAGTCTGAACTCCATGGACTATTTTAGCCAATAAAATATCTACAGATACAACGCTGGCAATCTGCCACAAGGGATTAGGTTAGTCTTGCACCGCCCGATGGATGCTTTCTTCTCTCGATTCAAATGACGAAATACAGTGCAACAACCAAACATTAACCAACTTATAAGAAATGTAACGAGAGTTATAATTGCGTTATCAAATTCTACCCCAAAAAGAAATATATTATCTCCAATTGAACTCTGCTTTCC
The DNA here is from genome assembly GCA_038098605.1 of Gryllus longicercus. Lineage (NCBI taxonomy): Eukaryota > Metazoa > Arthropoda > Insecta > Orthoptera > Gryllidae > Gryllus > Gryllus longicercus. Next base: position 2,972,500 of record JAZDUA010000125.1, on the reverse strand, counting down.
TTTTCAAATTCACAGAATCATAGTGAACATTATTATCCGATTCACTTCCAAATACTGCTCTCTCCAACGAAAAACGAATGCCTTCTGTACACAGCCTGCATTCCCAAAAGGGGATGCAGAAAAATACTCGTAAAGCCAGGAGGAGGAGAGCGCTTCCTCAGCCCCCATTCACCGGCTGCTTAGGGTGTTGGCGGAGGGGAGCGGAGGGGGAAAGCAGCAACCACTCACCTTGCGAACGGACACCCGCAGGATGCAGGGGTCCAGCACGCCCGTGCTGGCGTTGGCGGACATCTTGCACACGAACTGGAAGTGCGCGCCCCACCGCACCGCGTGCTCCTGCACCCACTCCCTGCAACACACGCCAGCACGGCTCCATTGCACCTCTCTACACAGCACAAACAACACATCAAAAACAGATACCCTAATACTTCTAAATTATGATGTCACACAGTCCTGCCTTATTTGGACATTAGTACGGAACAGCCAAAGCTTTATTGCCATATTTGGAATGAATAGATGAAATGATAATAATGGACTGGTGATTATGAATATACGATACGAATGATGAGTGGCAGGGGAAACGGGACCTCTACTTAAAATCTACAATGATTTTAATTTAAAACGTTAAATTTTAAGTACAAAAATTAAGATCGTTTTAAGGTACAAGGTACTCTTAAATTTCATTTAGATTAATCTACATTAAATTTAATGACATTTCTGATACTGTAGGATGAAGATAGTTACGTTATCTCAACCTGTACCTTATTACACGAAGTCAAAAAACGCGTAACGCTACGATCGTTATATCAAAGAAGAGAGGCATAAACGTTTAATAACAAGTTTCAGATACTCCCTCACAACTGTACAGGAGTTGAATTCTTAAAGTCAATAAAAAAATAAAAACCTTCAGTATTAGCAGAAAAGCATCAAGAGATCTAAGTTTTCGAAGTAAATACTATACCCCACTAGCTTTTGAAATAAACTTTCACTTTCGAATTTTTTCTTCGCCTAACAACACAGGATTCTCCCAGGCATCGACGAAAAGAATAACGCCATTAGCCAGGATCATCGCGATGGCGGCGCTGAGCCGGAAGCGAAAACCAGCTCTCGGTGGAAAAGGATATCGCAAAGGATATTTCCTGCGCAACACGCGTGGGAAGTGAATAATTACATGGGAATTCGTGTTATATAAGCGCTCCAATCAATGTAATTCAAACTGCATTGCTGGCACGTGCAGCAGAAATAGTACAGAATAAATCTCTGAATGTTGACCGGCTACAGCCATGATGTGAAATTACCTGCTTTCCATGATAAGGACAATATCGCTCTAAAAGTATTGCATTCAAAACTCATCGCAGCATATTTTCACCGCCGCAAACGGATTAATGATACATAAATGATCAATAATGTATTCAGTTAACAGACCTATTCTCGCAAAGGGGGGCTCTAATAATCCCAATTAACTTCCATTCACAACATTGTAGTTAACGATATCGCTGCTCCCCAAAACGTAGATGCTGAATATAATTAAATAACAGACACGAGTTTTGGTACGTTCGAGATATTTGTACAGACAATATCGACTGTCGAACTCTGAGTCACACGGAGCAAACTAAGGGTTTCGCAAGGTTCAAGTCCAGATTATGTCAAGACGGAACACAGAAAAGTGGGTCAGATTGAAATCTCTGTTTTTGAATCATCTGTGGCTGCAAGGTCAAGTTATAATGTAATTTAGTATTTACAAAGTACTTACCAACATCGTCAATATAAACATTCCACATACATTGATGCCAATGGGACAGGGAAATTCAATTTTACGACTGCGTTGAGTCATTTCGAGACACCTGAAGGTGGCAAGGTTTTATAAAACATCATAACTTAAGTACTGTTAATTTGACAATAATGTACAAAATCAATGCTCGTATTTCTTACGATTTGTTTATTATTATTATTATTATTATTATTATTATTATTATTATTATTATTATTCCCGATGAACGACAGCATTAGCGAAGATGACTACCATATCCACAACGGATGCTTATAAACCTGAAAATCGTAGGTTCAAATTTCAACAGAAGTATTTTGAACAGCAAGAGCAGATGAGTCTAGGGGCGTCACTAGTTCGAATTCACTTCACGAATTTTTCGTAGCCGACATGCAGTGGCTTCAACCGATAAATTTCATCATGAGCCATGATTCGTGTGCTACCTTCCCATTCCAAATCCGACGATCACGTTTCGCAAGGTTCGAACGCTCGCACACGCTCCCACACGAAGTCAATTCAGTTCGGTCAGATGGCGTCGACACGCGCGCCCTTCGCACAGTAGGTGCTTCATGGGCAGGTCAAGCTTGGGCTAAATGAGCTTCCAAACAAATCAACACAATTAGACAAATTACGTTAGTACACTTTAAACTTTCTCAATTACGTGTCTTTGTAACATGAACTTGTACGGAAGTTTATATTTAAATCACGAAAAGTGGAGAACATATGGCTACAATCCCTACGTGACAACAGATCAAGAATTGCATTGCACAATTGCGAAGCCCACGCCGAGGCAGAAGAAGAATAGGATCAGTTTCGTTTTTTCCGAGTTGCCTTAGCAGAATGAATAAACACGAATGCGAAAAAGAAGTTTAACAGGGAAATGTGATCCGAAAGTGCAATTTTCTTTACGAGCCCGTTTCTTCCACACCATAACAAATGTTCGACTTTTTAAGTTCTTGCACCTGCAACACTAACATTTCATCTCAAAAAACAATTTCGAAAAACACTAAATTTCTAGATAAGTCAAGAAAGATAAATGTTTTTTATTGTTGTAAAAATTTAATTGTATTTTAGAAGACAGAGTACAAAGAAAACCACAGGCCGTAGCCGCGAGACGTTAAGCTGCACGACTAAAACGGCTCTCCCGTGAAATGGCAGGTGCCAATCTTTAGCACCGACGATTTTTGACGTTTAAAGAACCACAATCACTGTAGTAGCTATTTCGCTTTTACCGAATCACCCATTTCAGAGGCTCAATACCTGTGACGCCACCGCCTCCTCGCACAACCCACGCGCGCCACCTGCGAATGCCCCGCGCCGCCGCAACGGACCCTCAAAGCGCCAAGGTCAGGGCGCCAGATAAGCAGCGCCAGATTTCATTGCGTCGTGTGGCATTGCACCACCCAGTCGCTTTCGCCGGCGCGAGCGCCCACACAATAGCCCAGGCCGCACCGGGACGGGCTCCGGCTCATCAGCAGTACACACACAGACACAGACGGCTGCTGGCTCAGACCTCGTGCGCGCCTGCGGACTGCGCAATACGTCCGACATGACAATAATAGTAATAATAACATCATTGTTATAGTACACCGTCATCAACGGGACCAAACCGTACATCTTCATGTTCTCCGATTACTGTAAATGACCGAATTACTGTGATCCCTCGCAACAACCAAAGTTTTATTCGTGCTAATGAGGGTTTACTGTATTATTATTATGTGTTTGAATGCCCGTTATCTAATCGCCTGGTAGAAGCCACCATCACAATATAAATGTAACAACAGCAGATAATACAAAACAACAATATCTACAAAGTATTTCTCTGTCGCTAAACCTCGATGGCTTCTGGCTTGCCGTGCCGAGAGGCCCCGGAAGGGGAGGGGAGGGAGAGAGGGCGGAGGCGGTGGAGGCAGAGCGCGCTGTCCCACGCGCGTTTTGTCGTCGCTTTGCTCTGACACACGCCTCACATGGAGAAGAAGAAGTCACAGTCGATATTCGAACCCCGTTCCTCCCCGCCCACGACGCTTCAGTAGTGGACTCGCAATTACGCACGCACACACATACACAAAAAGGATACAAACAATGTCAATAAGAGCAAATTATCATACTCATTATTATATCAATTATAAAACGTATAAAAAGTAGGAGAGGTTCCCATAACATGCCAGTGAAAAATATAGAAAACTGGCATACTCTTTAGCAGCCGATCTATTAGAAGGGTAAGTTAGATTAGGAGGGTTCTGCGAATCAGTAGTATGCAAACGATTTGCTTTACACATTTCCACGGCAATTTATTTTGACAAACATGTTCAGGTCTTCCTATTTATCATAATGAGCATGCAAGAAATAATAAACACGAAAAGAAATGGAAATTATGCTTATCAATACGTCGTTCTCATTTCAGTCTTTAGTTCTTCACATCATTGAAATGAAAGTAGAAAGATATGTAATCACAGCAAACTATAGGAATGAACCAAAATCTCACTCTTGGTTATTATATAACATTAAATCCCAGTCATCTGCCGAACTTTTTTCTCTCAAAGTGAAAGTAGATAACTTAATTAAGGCCTGAAAATATCGCTACCGATTTCATTGCAATATAAACGACTTATAGCTAGGGAGTGAGAGCACTCTTCAATGTACAGAATTTTATCGTTCCCAGTAAGCTGCTTTAATTTGGGAAAGATAAATTTAAAACACTTAAAAAGCAGAACAGCTGGTAGTAGACCTTGTCCGACAGCCCTTGACCGGATTTTAGCCGATAAAGCTTAGCCTTTCAATTGAACTCGACACAAAGCGATATTATGTGGGATTGGAAATGAAACTGCAACACACACGGACAGCAGTTCATTACAAAACTGGTCTCTTGTAACCTAAATATGCTCCACATGTGAAGAATTGACGTGTGAGAATATTCTCATTCTCATATCACAAGCAAAACTGTTATTCTGTGCTGAAGAATCACACGCGCGCACGCTCGCTCGCACGCACACATACACACCACACACACACACACACACACACACGCGCGCGCGCGCACACACAATGTCCAAAGTTAGAGGGACTCGAACCCGACTCTTTGAACCGAAATTGAATGGAGAAAGCTTTGGTGACCTTGTCCGTCCAGGCAGAAGTCATCCTGGAACAGGTTTGAGGAAAAAAGCCTACCACCGATGGCGAAGCCCATTTTTAGGATGACGGAAGAGTGAATGACAGTTCCCCTCGGGAGAACCAGCTGTTGCAACATTTTATAAAATGTTTTCGTAATGTAATGCACAATGAAATAACTCGTACTATTTGAGAAAATACAATTCATGCCAAAGTAGGCGGTAGAAAATGCACATACACCACACGAGGGAACCTTTTCGCACCTACATCTCGATATGCCACAAATGTAAAACTCCAAGAGCCGGTCCGAATGGCCGAGATCGTTAAGGCAGTGCCGTGGGATCGCGTATTCGAGTCCCGCCTTGGTATGCGTTTGTTCTTTCACCCCAATGATCACAATACCATGCCATCGTCACAGTTACCATACCGTTCCATGTAATAGTGATCGCTAATGAACTAGATGTCGATGCGACCTTAAATAATCTCCCTCAATGTCCCACCATTGATTTTTGAGCATGCCGAAGCCCCTGGAGTGCACTAGGTATTTCGCCCCCCCTCCCCCATGATCGACTGAGGCGGATGTTCCGGGCGAGGAGCCAGGCGCGCCACGGCCGGCCGGGGGACACGTTCCGCCAGCCAGGGCCGAGGACTTCCTGGCCGTCACACCGAAGGTGCCCTGCCCACCTTCTCCGCTCAGGCAAGGCGGGGCGGGTAGCACTGCGCGAATCACGGCGAGTGCACTCACTCATTCAATTAAATGAAGTCTTGGTTGTAGCTTAGTATGCCGCGCTCTGGTGAAATCTGCAGTTTCACTTAAAAAGGTTCATCAGATTATCTTTAGCAGATACCACGGATAAAACATGTCTCTTCTTTAACGCCAATATTCTTTAATGCAATGTGGCGGGACATTTTACTACATCACGTCCTTTGTTTCAGTGACCAATTTACTATTTGAATAACACACTATAAAAATGTCTTTCCAATTTTCTCACAAGGAAGTCAAGAGAGCACGAGAAATTTTCTAACAACTGCAGGACAGAACGTGACTTCGCCTACGTGCCACGGAACCCATTCCAGAGCACGCGGACAGTCTGTCATTCCACGTGCGTGCGTGCATCCTCCGAATGAAACTCGCGGTAACAGCAACTACGAAGCTCTGACAAACAGTTATTATTTATGATTTGTAAAAGGGTTTCTTTCGTTGCACGATTCCTATGTAAACGACGAGATATCGAAACGCGTGTATTCAGGAACTGTTCAATAACCAACAAATCGATATTTCTGTACGGTTTAAAGAAAACATGAAGGGCACGGAAAAGTGAGGGTGAAAACCATTTCTTCCCTTACACGAAGACTTGATATAAAGCGTTGAAAGCAGCCGTTCACAGCATTATAGAAGTAAATTTTGATACATTCTAGTTACATTTCCCTCTGTTGGTGTTTAGGTACAACGAAGTGTATGCTTCAAGAAGTAGGGCTGCGAAATTTCCAGCAGAGTACCAAGTGAATACGTACATGTTCCACTGGATAACGAGGAACTTGCATGCGTTTGGCCAGCAAAGGGGAGCTGGATGCGAGCCAGTTGCCAGCGAGCGGAAGGGCGACCCGCGCGGCGGCGCGCGGTTCGCGCTGTGGCAAGGAGCACGTCGGCTTCACTTCGCCGCTGCGGTGCGCCACGGGGCTGCTCGGCGCACGCGCACACGGCCAGCGAAGAGAGTTAAATAACCGGTGCACAACACGTCGCTTCGAGCTAAGTGAAGAAGTGTGTTTCCACAAGAATATTTTTACTAATACTATAAATGTCTTCAAGATTGTTCACAAGATAGACGATTAATTCGGAAAAAAAAAAAAAAAAAAACTCTTTCCTTGCGAAATTAAGAGGTTCGTTTCGATTAAAACCATTCTCTCGCACAGACATTTACTTACAAGTGTTATTTTTTGTGCACTACGATATTGGAAAACATACGTCCCAAGAAATACGGTATTTACAATGATTCTAAACAGAGACAGTGCAAGCCATAAGAAAATAATAGCTTCATATTATTATTATTGTTGGTGATGTATAGGCAATTACTGACTACGCTACACGATTAACGTGTGTAATTTTTACAGGATCAGTTTTTCAGCTGTATCCCTCATTACAAGGTTGTTACGCCTTGAAGCGTGAATTTTGAGATGATAGGGTGATGAAGGGACAATAACAAATACGACCATCTCTACGCAGGACTCGAACCTGCAGCTTCCTCGGTGCAGACGACAGCTGCCGCAACCGTCTGCGTTCAACTTAATAATAATAATAATAATAATAATAATAATAATAATAATAATAATAATCTACATTATTATATCATGTCAATATTATACTACAGAGATCCATCAGCAGACGCAAAGCCCAAACTATATTTTCTTAATTGTATCCATATCTCTTTTTCAAATACACTACGACTATATGAGAAGACTTATACACCGCAACTGCCGTATTGGAAATGATTAGTCTTAGGTTCGGATTCCGTCCTAAACATGCGTGGTTTCAAGTGCAACTGATATCGGAGGAAAACATTGTCACATGAACAACAGAAATGTACACGAAATCGAGAATTCTTGACATGGGTTTCAATCAGAAACGAGCTTAGTGCATGTTTAGGGGTGGTTGGGCATCCTGATCCTGACCATTCTCTACACAAAAGGAGAAGGACAGATGATTACGTCTCAATTACATTACAAGACCATGAAATTAGTTCCCAATTCGAACTAGAGAAAACCAGCCGCTTTTTATTCGTGTCACCGCAGACACCCACATTTCCACATTTCACACAGACATCAAATCCATATTTCTATCAAAAATATTTTAGAAATCTTTTTTTTCCATACAATAAATCAGCCCCAACTATATTTTGCGGGAACAACACACGCCAGAGTAAGGCCTGGTCTGTGCGGTCCCACCCCGACCTACCCGCATTGCCAGCACGTTCCTTCCCATAACGACATTTCCAGGTCCCGGAGACATCAGAAACCGAGTCACGTGACCACGAGGTGGGCACGCGATGCGAGCAGGGCCACCACACGGCGGCAGTGCCTGCGGCTAATTCGAAACTTGCGGAGGAAATCGACCGACAGTGGCGCCATCAAGGGGGGGGGGGAGCTCACAAGGGAAACGCCATTCCACGCGACGACCACGCAGGGACAGCCACGACTCAAACGCTCATTGTATGCAGGGAAGCAAATCAATACGGTTGGAACCAATTACGAATAGAACACACATGTTCACATAAACTAATAACCACGAATAGTATTAGTGAAGTATTCAGGAATCTCAATATAAAATAAAACTTAGATAGCGGAAAAATAGATTTGCTACCTGTACGATGCATAGATCAAAACTTTTAGCATCTGCAAAAATACAACACAAAGACAGAAGAATTCACTTCCTGTTTCGTCTGCTGAATACAATGAAATATTCTTTTCACAAATATTTTTTTAGTATTTTACGTATTCAAAAAGGACCTGCTTTTTTCGTAATACCCCAAGTTGAAATTCATTCTCACAAAGAGATCGGAAATTCAATTCCTTGCAATAGTTTTTTTCTTGAGTTCCAAATTAAAGTAATTTTTATAAATTAAGTATATTCATGATGTCTAGTTTTTTTATGGTAAGTAATTCACAGTGCATTTCTGATCCATTATTGCAACTCCCCGAGTAAGGTAGCCTTCGAATGTGGCGTGGCTTTAACGACTGTTTTTACCTTCAGTAAACTACTCGCCGACGGTAAGATCTGCAGAAGATTGGAGATTCTAGATATCACTAACAGCATTACGTGACAGATGCGGAAGCGAATTGCTGATAAAGGGACGAATTAAAACTGCCTTGGAATATAACACACCGCAAGTCAATGACCCCAACTAACTCAGTAAATCTTGGCTTTTACTTTCCGAGACTTCAGAATCTTTGCAAAAAGGATTCCACCAGAATTTACTCTAAAAAGCTACACAATAAAAATAAATATTCCGGGTCGTGAATTCGTACAATAACACTAGTACCAATAAAGCGAATTAAATATCCTACAATCAATATTTTGCCTAACCGAAATTAAACTTTAAAATATATCTTAAAAGCTACAAAAATTGTGGTTATACTGCTGCAAATACTGAAAGCTCCATAAGGCCTGTGATAATGGATTAGAAATTGTAATAAGTGAAATAACAAGTTAGTTTCACAATCGTCGAAAATAGAGGTTATTTCCATTTGAAACTTTTCCCTTTGTACGACTGACAAGTTCTCTCCAAGTTTCCATGTAAGAGAACTAACATCATAGCTACAAAAAGTAGCTTTTGGAATCTTTCCGTCACCATTCCTGGAATGCTCATCAGACTTTCTCCCACGAGCTCAAATTGTGGGGTCTGCCACGGAGTCAGGGTCAGCAGAAGCTCGCTAAGTGAGCCCCAGAGGCAAAGGATACGCGAGGTACGAATTGTCCGGCCCATTACATTTCATAACAGTGAGACAGGCGCACTATTAAAAGACACTACGTTCTCGCTGAGCGACAGAGCGAAGGCTTGGCCGAATTATACGACTCACAACTGTATTGACACTACGTAGGGGGAATTCTCTGAATGATGAGCGAGTCCTTATCAGCGTAGAAATACAAAACACACATACTTTTCACATTCAAATAATCTAAAGAAACACTCACTCATCTCTTTTAATAGACATACCGCAAAAGACCGACTGTGTGTTTCGATAGTGCAATTCCACGAAATATTTCAAAACAGAGGCGCGAGGCTGGTACGCGAACAGGCTGGTACGGCGTATTCATTTGATTTTCTTAAATCGCAAAAACCTCCAAATATTCTAAGGAAAAAAAAATGTTTGAATCGCAAATTCTTTGCCTGCTTTCTTCTTGCATTGTTTTATTAAATAATTCTGTTATTTGTTGTATGTAACAATCATGTAAATTAAGTCAACAAGTCTCTATATCTCTTCTAGTAAAACCTCCGGTCAGATTTACTAAGTCACTTTTAGGAGAGGGCACTCTTAACAGACAAGTACTTTTATTCCTAACCTGAACGGTAAACTTATTCCCATTATTGTATTCTCAACTAAACGCGATTACGAAGTCCAGATCCTCTCGATTCAAAAAATTTAATTTTACTGAAAATGGATAAGATCCAATATTAGTGATGTATTTCATTTACAAAATTACAAATGAAAATTAACTGGAGGACTGTCATGACCGGGCCACGAATCTAGAGATGTACTGCCACCCCGCTGAAATTGTACAACCCTCACCTTTAAATATCGCGCCATTTTCTCTGGACACAGTGCCCTCGAACTCAAGGGAGCTAGCTTCCTTGCTGGCGATTTTGGCATGCCTGATTATTGCGAATGAACAAATTCAAAACGAACTAGCAATAGAATCATGTTTAATGGATAAAAATAATATCAAACAGTTCTCACTCATTTTTAAACCTATCCCAAGCTATTTTATTAGCAGAAATTCAGCTTCTCCATCCCCACGAATCCGCTCATGTTATTCAAAAGACTTTGTTCTCCCTTACTAATCATCTCCACTTAAACAATTATCAAAATTAACGTAGCTTCATTGCGGGTGCTACATTGAGGTTCCTTTCTAAAGGTAACCTACGATGCTTACTGAATTAAGTAATTTATACAAAATAACGTACGATTTAAAGTCTTAGAAAGCAAAATGCCGATCAAGGATATAAATAAATTACGACCACATCTTAAAGTGAAATGCGTGGAAGGCAACAGACTTGTAGCATAAAGTTCTAAACTGTTTTCCACTACGATTTTGATGGCTGAAAAAGGGAGCATTCACGATTAGGAAGATTACATGCACAAAATATAAACGAGTTTATCAAATATATTGTAATGAAGAAACTACTAAAACAAACTACCTAATTTTATTTTCGTTGCGATTCTTTTCAACGCATTTCCTTGATGAACATTGTATCAGCCCCTTCAATACAATTGATTTTTAAATCTCAAGGATCAAAATTGACACACTGCTCTCTCAGGTACAACATCACAAAAATAATTTCAGTTAGAAAAAGTATTAAAAGCTTTTATGTACGACTCTGATTTTACACCACAAGCGAAAACGAAGCTCTTCGTACATTAACAGTTCAAATTTCTCCAGAAACCAATGCTCGCTGATATTAACAAAGAGAGAAAACAGTCGGCGGTTGAGGGGAGAGCCATTCTCTTACATTTGCTTGTTTCTACAGCCAAGTATCCTGTGAACACACGCCCTCCCCACTCGTATCCGCGCCCACGCGTATCGAATTTACGTCGACAAGTGCATCAGCTGTTTCCCTATTTCCCCCCACGGCCGTCACACGGCAGCAGCAACACCGCTGACAAGCTAACAACGGAGCCATGTGTAGGAACGCAGCGCGGGTTGTTCGATAGCGCATTACGTGGGAGCGCGGTCAGTTTTCAAACGCACTCGCCAGCGAAGCGAGGGCAACCATTAGGCCGAATTAGCTCTCGCGCTTCAACGCGGTTCCGCCGCATCAAGAGCCGGCTGTTGGGCTGGACGGAATTCTCGCCGGATACCAATTTACTCGAATAACATATTTTAAAGTTCAAAATATTGGCTTTTGCGGAGAGGAAATATTCAAATAAGATTTTATCCAATTTTTTCGTGAATTTAATTCACTGGTTAACTCATCCAATTGCAGATGTGAATGCCATTGCAACCTAGTGGTGCTCAAACGGAACATACTTTCTCGCATTTCTTCTAACTTTTGAGTCTTCCAAAAATTCCGGGAGTTAACGAAAATGTGACCTGTGCCATTTTTATGCGTCCCTTGCTCTCTCCGTGGAAAAGAATTAAGAACAAGTTCGGGTCGTTTCTGAATGAATGAATAAATAAATAGCGTTAACTTGAAGCAGAAATTGCGCGAAACGAAATGTTTCGGATCCAGGACTCGCGACGTGTTAGAAGAAGTAATTTCCTCCTTTCAGTAACACGATTTACCACTTCTTCGTTATCCGGGCCCCAGTTTTCTGTCGAAAGATCGGTGATTTCTGCTGCAGCATTACAAAACATTCTTTTGACTACATCAAGTTCAGAGTACGCGAGACACTAAAAATGTAATGTTGATTTATCGAGTACAGATTGAGGTTCCAGTTACCAAACATGTTCATTTATAAGGTAAACGGGAGAAAGAAAAAAAATCACGATATCATGGAATTCGCAATACTGTGGGTTGAGTTATTAGATTCCCCAGTATAGATTATAATAATCGACAAATGAAAAATTTATATTTAATGAAACCAAAAAGTCCAATTTGTCCTCAGGGATCAAATACATCTGGCAGAAAATGTTTAAGGAAATAAAAGATCATTATTCTTTTAGGTAAAATTTTGAAAGCATGCGAACAAGACCACCAGCAGTATCTTGCATTTAGAATGAAATGCTACACTGCAAACAGCGCATGAGGGATTTGAAAGGAAAAAACATTTCGTATTCGTCGCCCTGTTATCCCCAGAGGAAAGTGAAGGGTCTCGAAGCATCGCAGAAAGCACGGAAGTAATTAGCGAGACTGCTCTGAAGAATGATTGAAGGATCATTCTGAGAAGTAGCGTTGAAGAGCCGTTGGCAGATAGTCTCACGAGGTAATTTTCATTATCCTCAAGATTACCAAATGAACAATAAATGAGGCAAACTCTTTCTGCGTTTTAGAAAGTAATAATAAGATTGAACAGTCAGAAAAAAATGTTCCTTTCGCTGAAACTTATTAAACAAAATAAGTAATTAGTATACACATTTGATTTGTAGACTGAAAAAACCTAAATCACAATCTACATTTTGTGGGTCCTTAATAGTAAAACACTGGAATAGGACAAAACGTCCATAAGATTTTCATCCAAACTGGTATTCCCAATCGATTAGGCTCAAGTGGCCTTTTAAATGGCGGCTCAAAAACATGGCAATGGCACAGATCCCATTTTCGCAGAACTCACTGTATTTCCGAAAATTGTAAAAGTTGAAAATTTGTTGAAGTCTTGCGACAACTACAATTTTGAAAATTGAGATAATTTCTTAATAATCTGTGCTTCCAAATTAGAACTTAAAATAATGTCTGTGAAAATCTCTTAACTTTCGAAAATTGCAAAACAAAATGTGCAATTGTGTTTTTAATGCGTTAGAAGGTTGTTTCACCCATGATTGTGCAACTACACTTGTATATAGCGGTGTAGAGCTACAGTAGAGTTCCGAGTTCTCCGGCTCTGTGAAGTCATGCGATTACGCTGTGGCAATCAGTGAGCGACGGAGAGGGGGTAGAGTGGGGATACGGGAAGAGGGTGAAGGCAGAGAGTGGGGAGGAGATGGAGAGTACTATTCAATTAAAAACATTGGTCTTACCTAATCACTGTCCATCGATGAGCTATCGCTGTTTTCACTTTCTTCACACTCGTTATCCGAGTCCATATTTATAACAATACTGTCTGTCAGCACTTCCTTCATTTCGTATATTATTTTCTTTCCGAATTGTTTTAATACTAGTCACACCAACACCAGTATATACCGCTGCTCTTTCTGTGGCCTTTGTCAAAGGAACTAGCAGATGATTTTGTTTCTTTTCTTTATCGCATGCCTCAATTACACTTGCTATCATCTCCCGACCTTCACAGTGAATTGTCGAATTCGATTTCCGTTTCGCCATTTCGCGTGTAACATTCGCGCACTCTGAGTCACAACTGAGCTGATGTTTGCGAAACCAATGCAGTGACCGAGTGCCCGCTCGCTCTTTGCTACAGCTCACGTATGATGCACGGATGTCAGTCAACCAAATCCTACAGCCCATCGCCTTATCGCGCTCCCTCCTCCCCGCGGAGAAACGTAGACCCCTCTCACAGGGCCGGAGAACTCGGAACCGAACAGTAATGGGAGTACTGTGCTTGAGTAATGGGTAAGTACACAGATAGAATCCACGCGTCTCTTTTTGCTGGTTACAAGTACTTTCGCAAGTTCACGTACTTTAATGCTATCTGAAGCTTCGCGATCACATCGAGCGCAGAGCTGTAGAAAAGTTAGGGAAGTTCTTCATAGCCACTACACGGAAAATAGAAAACTCCAAACACATTGGTTAGCGTCATTAAGTATTTATTCTCAAATTCAAATGAAATGACCGATGTTTACACATTGTGGAACAAAGCAATCGCTATTAGCTGTGAACACAGATTTCATCATGATTCTGATAAATATAATTGAAATGTTTTATATTTACCAACATTTGGACGTATATGTTGTCGTGGACAGCAGCAGGAAATCCTACTATCCATCTTACTTTAGAAACCTAATGCATCACTTATATTTGTAATCACTGATTTTTTCTGTAAATAGCTGCATGTTTCAGAGGATTGCTGGGTGCTGCGATGGCAGTCTCTGTTCTTCGTATTTAAAGATTGTGTTGTATTTAGCAGATGAGCGTTCATTATATATAAGCCAGCTAATAATAGCAAGCGATAACATCTCACATTTCATTAAAACAACAACACGAAATGTGGTTGAATAGAAAGCTCAAATTTCTTTCTAAACGAAAAGCTTAGTATTAGTATACATATTATGAAACGGCTACATATAATGCGAGAAATTAGGTACTGTTATATTATCACTTAACAATAATAATATTATTATAAGGCATTTATAATATGATGTGAACATCGCTAACTGGTAGAAGACTGTTAATCCAATCCTAAAATGCCACATACATTTTTACTATAAATCCACAAATAGAAAAAAATTGATGTGCATGGCACATGCTCCTGGATACCGTTAAGTCATTAAATGTATTCGTAATTAGTTTCGAGTTCCAACGTCAAAAGAGAAGCAAACTAGCGTGGCTTTGGCAGAAACGTATGCAGTAGGGTTTATCTACAATTGGACACCTTTTGCGAGATATTTTCATCACTGAAATAAAAGTTATGGGCGCAGTTGTTTCAAAATATTCCTAAATTGCTGCTCTTGATAATTTATATTCAAAGATATCTCTACAAAAGTGGAGGAAATGAAAAACAATACAGTGTGATAGTGTATGAAGAAAAGTAATTTTAAACTGCGATGCAAATGCTGGGTTATTCATCTCTGGGAACCGACGAGTTCTTCTATCCTCATATTCATCTACACGCTAATGCTATTCAAATTCACACGCGGTGAGTAGGATGTGCGCAATCCACGGGCGCACGGAGAGGGGACAAGAGATCACGACCCCCAACGGCAAAGGGGGGAGGATCCCGCTGCCACCGAGTCCTAGCTAGAAAAGGTTCTACTTCACTTAGAAGCAGAATGTTCTCCACGAACGGACTGCATAAACAACAAAAGTTGCACGCAGATATGTTTAAATCTCACGTCCATTGTTTAAAGAGAATACCATCGGTCACCACAATACTGACTGTCCCGAAATTTATTCCAATATGCTTAGGAAGAATATGGTTGACCACACCATCCAATTCCTTCACATCAATGAATCCTGAAACATACTCGTCACCATATATTAACCTCAATCACATTTATCAACAAGAATCATAACGACAAAGAAAAAGTTTCGAACAACTGAATGAAACCAAGCTGTTCTTTTATGGTAAAAATGTTTTCCAGTAATTTCACTTTCCTCTGCACTTTCGCAACTAATTCAGTACATTCCTGTGCTACGAAATACATCCGTCTCCTTGCTAATGGCGACGCTGTTTGGAGAATTTGCCCCTCCCGGGCCAGGCGCGCGCGAAGCCCGGCCTCCGAACACCCCCACGCCAACGCGGGGAACGGACGAGTGAATCAAACAGCGCCTCTGCGTAGAATGTAAAAAAGAAATCCCAATAGAAAAACAAGCAGCAACTACATCGGAGTCAATTCGGGATAGCAATCGGAGGACTGAAGAAGTGGCGCAGTTGAAGAAACGCGCGCCTCTGTGTTGAACTTACTGAATTTTAAAAATTGCAAAAGTTATTAATAATGCGATGAAATGTGTGGTCTTGTATGGGCTAAGCATCTTTTAGGGGGACACGTCCACAAAAAGCGTTGGGGAGAGGGGGTTAACATCTAAAACGGATTTTGTAATGAAACACTTTTAAGAAAATAGTTCTATGGATAGTTTCATGTAACACTGCAAGTCCAACGATGGACCAGCCAGGTAACTTCATTATATTTCAATTTTCTTTTCATCATGAACTTGCATACTCACACATTTGTAACATGAAAATACCTGCCGGAAGTGCCATACTTTGCTAATAGAAAATAATATTTTTTTTTACTTTTTTTAAATTAAAGAATAATAAAAAGCACTTCAGAGCTTTTTAAATGCTCACTTTTCCAAATTCTATTACTTTTACATGTTGCACATGTATTTACCACCCATTCTCGCCCCAGACATGTATTTATATGCATTATTTTCAGAGAAGATTTTTAAATAACTAGGCGTTTGCATTTTCAACATTCGTGATTACTCTCTTTCTAAAAATCAATTTGCAGAAAACTTCATTAAAACAGTCTTAAAGAGCAAGGCCATGAGGGCAGGCGAAAGCCAGTCGTCACAATCGCAACGTTCTCAGGCAGACATCCACAATTTAGCCAAGCGCCGAATTCCCATCGCCGTTACAGCCAATTCAGAAAAGCCAGTTCTATTTCCTGACCCACTAATAATTTCTCTTATTCCCAAAGAGTTATGCTCTTCAAGACACGTTAAGTAATACATCTCTCTTTCACTTTGGTTGGAGGTGTCTTTTACACACTTGGCCCGCAGCGCAGCCGCCACCCACCCGCGCGCGGCAGCCAGCCAGCCGTAATTATGTCAATGTTAGTGTTGGGCTTGCTGGCGCTCTCCGGCCTTGGCGGGGCGGGGCGGAGCGGGGCAGGAGGGAGTTCCGCTGATAAGGGTAACAGACCGCAGCCGCGCGCAGGCTTCGGCGGCACGTGCGCCGAACGGGGGGGGGGGGGCGAGACTAATCAGGCCCTGCTGGGAGAGGCGGGGCGCAAGCTCCATGGATAGGATTACAGAACTGGCCGCTCGAGGAGAGCAGATCGGGGGGAAGAGAGAGAACGGTAGAAGCGGCAAGGAATAGGATTGTAACTACGATTATTTATTTAAGAGTGCTTGCGGGTGCGTCAACTGCTGAGGTAATTAGTCCCGTACCGCCCCAGCCGGTACAAGCCGTGACCTTCCGACTGGTCCCCCGCCGTGTGTGGCGCATACAGGTCTAGCGTTTGTAAGGGGCGAGGGGAGGGCAAGGAAGAGGAAGGAAAGATCGCACGCGGTCCGTGGCCCGTTTATTCCTGTCGGGACTCGAACCTAATGACCTTCCGGTCAGCGGCTCTGCAGTGACATTAGTCGATGCCCTGAGCCACCTTTGCCGGCTTATGACTTCGCAAAGTAAGGAATGCAGAAAGGGCGGAGGAGGTTCCTTCGTCGAGAACAAGTCGGTCAGACTGAGACCGAGCAAGAACTCGGATCGCGTGACGAACGAATTCGTCAGGCAATGCAACGCAGATGAAAGGGAAAGAAGTTAATTACAAGGATAGACACGGAGAGCGAAAGTGATGTATTGTCAGCGCAGTTTGACGCTATAAAGGCGGAGAGCGATGACGCGAAAAGAAAAAGGAGAGCGACGGGTGAGTGCGCGGGGCGGGAGTCGTCAAAAAGGGATGTAGAAAATGAGCGGAAAATGACATCGTTTTCAGGGCCCTTCCTGCGAAAAAATAATAAAAAATAAAATAAAAAACCTGAACTGCAGACGGGGGAAGCCAAGGTGGTTGAAGAACTCGAGGGGCGCACACAGCCCAGGACCTTCACCGATCGACGGCACCGCTTCCCGAGATCAAAGAACGAGGAGCTTCGAACGACTGCCCTCCACCACCACCCCAAGTGGTTTATTTTAATTTCAGAGGCTACTTTCCATAAATATGCCACATGTAAATAAGAAAAATCACTCCACTCTCTCCCCTACTGTTAATTTTGTATGCCGTATGATTCGCCTATAGTTGCACAATGTAGAAGAAACTGCTAATGAAGACGCAAATGACGATGTTTCCGGAGCGCTCCACATCCTCTAACAAAACGCCCCCGATCGCGCGGCGCTCTGTCGTCTTCGCCGCGCAGCCAATCGGAGCGACGCGTTCGCGCGCGCCGCCACCGCCTCGAGGCGGGGGCGGGGGCGGGGCGGCCTCCTCGGGGCCGGGCGAGGCGGGGCGGGGCCGGGGGCGGGGCCGGGGGCGGGGCCGGGGGCGGGGCCGGGGGCGGGGCCGGGGGCGGGGCCGGGGGCGGGGCCGGGAGCGGGGCCGGGAGCGGGGCCGGGAGCGGGGACGGTAGCGGGGACGGGGGCGGAGGCGGGGGCGGGGGCTAGGCGGGGGGCGGGGCGGGGGCTAGGCGGGGGGCGGGGCGGGGGGCGAGGCGGGGGGCGGGGCGGGGGGCGAGGCGGGGGGCGAGGCGGGGGGCGGGGGCGGGGGAGGGGCTCTCCGCAGCGGCGCGAGGCCGCGGCCTCGACCCCACTCGCTGACTGAGCTGGACGCCGGCCCGCCGCGCCGGGGCGCGCGCTTCCAAGATTTCATGTTTATGAAAGCCCGGAATGAAAGGGCGGAGGGCCCGCTGAGGGACGAACGGGCGTCGAGGGGGAGGGAAATTGGATGCGAGGAGGAATCGAGCTCGAAGGAATCGAAAATAATTTTTAGGTACGAGATCAGAAGGTGCACGGGATAAACACGAATCTAAATGAAAGAACGTCATGAAAGAAACGGAATTCAAACTGATAGGAGATCAAAACAGAAATTAAATACAAAGGAATAATATGAAACATAATGTAGCGTAAATAGAAGGTAGAGATGGGTCAGTTAAAAAATAATCATAGCGAAAAAAGCGGTAGAGAAAGAATACAAACCAGGATAGTAGCAAATTTGAAAACACGCTTACATCGTTACTAAAATTAACGCCAGCAGGACCAAAGGTTTTACAGAACCAGCGAATGAAGAGCAAAAGGAAGCGAGGGAAGCCAAACGCGTGGGCGGAGTTCGCGACCGCCGCCGCCGCCCGGTTCCCAGCTCGCCCGCTCGCGGCGCTGCTGGCGCAACAATAGAGCCGACAACGCGGCAAAAAGGCGCGCTCCGAGGCCCAAGGGAGCTCCTTGCAACAGCAGGTCCAGACGCCACTTGACGGAACCCAAAAGAGAGGGGCCCAAGTCAATAACATGAGTGCCAAAAAAGCAGAGAAGACGCAACAAGCCATGGCGCGCACCAAGACGTTTCGCAATAACGGTCACAGAACACCACTCCCAAACCGATCATAATGTTTTGAAAGAAGAAGAATTTGGTTTTATAATGACTTTCAAACTAATTGACCGATGATGACTGCCGTTATTAAGAGCATTTATCAATTTATGTACCATTAATTCTAAATTTACCATAACGAACGTCTTTGAAACTATGCTATTATGGTGGCAATGTACATAAAGAAAAATACACTGGCTTGTTTGAGTTTGGGAACATTTTTCATCGTTTTCGTCATTTAATATTTGTTACAACTCATGTGTATGCAGTTCCTCTTATGCATTATTTTACCATACCCTAATAAATGGTATTTCTACTACAAATTTGCGTAACATGATCATCTCCCTTGATTTCAAAACTGCATGTCACTCCCTCCTGCTCCCTACCTTACAATTCTACCCGATTTCACCTTTCATAACAGTAGTTCTACCGCGAAAAATTAGGTCTGCAGACCCATCGCGATTTGAACAAGAGGTCACACGACTACTACGTTCCTTGAGAACGCGAAGCAGATGTCAAATCTACATTCTCGCCACATCGTCTAAAGTCGACACTCCAGCACACGATCCTGCCATCAAACTGACGAGGTCAGAACCAAATGTAAACAGCATTTTCACCCCGACACACCCTGTCCCCGCCTCACATCTGCTTTTTCTCTCAGTTATCACTGCAAACGACATCTGGGCACAAGTTAGCATTGCGACTCCTGTCGCTGTAGGACCTCTCGGTCACGTTGTTTTGGGGGATACCCGCTTTGTGTCATGCGAATGGTATATGCTCCGAACGTTTTGTATTATGCGAATACTTGCTCCTGGAACGTACAACCCGTTCCATCACGCACATTAGGGTTCGCGTGGGAGGGGTGGCGGGGAAGGCGCCACCCTCTTCAGCGCGCACCGGTCAGCCCTCCGCGCGCCCAATGGGTCGCCTACAGAAAGCGTAGTGACACTTACATTCAGGACACTTAGGAAATACAATATGATTACTTCTTAATATATTATTTAGCAACATCTCCATCAGAGATCTCGGAAGGCGAGAGTATTTGCAATGCCTCATTTCGTTTAACAAACTCCCACACCCACAGAGGAGTCACATGCGGGCTGAGAGAGGAAAACTAGCGGAAAGACAATGTGGTTCTCAACGCATTTATCCTTCCACAACGTAATCAATAAGCATTGGTAGAAATTAAGAGGAGCAGCTCCTCCGTGGATTTGCATCTCCCGTCGTCGTCACACCATCCCTCGCACCCCTCCTTCACCGTCCCGCCATACCTCTCTCCACCTTCCCTGACATTTCCTCCGAACCTCTCCTTCCATCAGCTTCCCTCATCCGGCGCGCGCGAGCGGAGCCCCGTGCCCAGCGCCCAGCGCCCAGCGCCCACCGCCCAGCGCCACGCCCCGCCCCCGCCAGGAATGCGAGCGGCTTTTGCACCTTCCCCACAGCCAGGCACTCCTCTTCAACAAGTCACCCTCAGGGTTTTCAAAATCAAACTTCATTTCAGTTTAATCCGTTGAAAAAACAAATCGTCAATTCCGGACTTCATTTATCGTAAAATAACGGTTAGTCTGAGACGCAGTCTACATTTAGTTCCGAGTAAAGGTATCATACATATATTATCAAAGAAAAAAACGTTGCCGTCCATAACATCTTCAATTTTACTCCCCTTAAACGGCCACTCGCTTTTACGGATCCCCTGCGTGGCCTCCGTGCGTCCTGGTTCAATTCCGCCAAGGCCCCACAGTCTTATCGTTCTCGGTTAGGCGATTCCCCGAAATGAACAAAGGAAACGGATCGCCGCGCGTTCCAAGAGACCAAGGTCGCAGAACGGCCTAGAAAGGTCGTCGCAACCCACAAAGCTGATACGCTTTATCGTAGAACAAAGATCACTATCGTATGTCACCTCTTTCGCGTTTTCATTATCTGATGTTCATCGCGAAATTGGGGTTAGTATTCTTTTCTATTTCAAAGATATTTTGATGTAGCCCTAATTCTTCAATAATCTTACAAAAGTTACCATAGGTCCACAAATGCACAGTTCTCAAAAAAAAACAATAAGGTACAGTGTTATGTGAAAAATTATGCTCAAATTTTACCACACAATGTTAACGACCAAAAAGGGTTCAGCGGCATTTTGAGACAGGCTAACAATACCTCGATTAGTGTTGGTACTTTAAAATAAACGGTTCTGTCGTCCTGAAGGTACATTTTGGTCATTAATACAGTAACTGCAATATATTTCTTGCGAGTTAATTAGCGCACTTACTTTTCACTTTAACTTTCCCCTTCAAAGCCGCAATGGTGTGCATGCTGCTGATACGAAGAGTGTAACTCATTATCGGTATTTAAAACTAGTTTTTGCAACTGTTCTGGAAGAGCACAGTACTCAATAGGCACACAAAAACCCTTCAGCGATAGATCTTTTTTCAACTGACGTCATTCTCTTATTTTCCTCTATCGAGATTCGCTAAAGATGTGAATGGTCCCTCCTGTGCGCATTGGAGGGACTCGGCTAATCTGCTCCTCAACTGCAAAAGGAATGGAAGGGGGGCTGCTCAGAGTGTCGGAGCTGTCCACCTCTCCCTATGCGACAAATAAAGAAATTGCAATGGCAGATCTCAACCGAGGTTCGTTTTAAGAAAAAGGTGTATTGGTTCACGTTCACTTTTACTCGGAACAAATTTTGGAAGGTGGCATTTGAAGGTTTTGCCGTATTGCAATTCATTTGATTTTTCAACATATGATAGTTATATGGCGGGCGTTCACCGTCGTCCTCCTAACTGAAAGCGCGAGGTCGGTTGGGATCTGCCGAAATTAACCTGAGCGCGCAACTCATCTCAACAGCGCGAAAGGCAAGCACTCAGCACTGTGGAGGGCTTATTCTCCTCGTCATTTTCTCACAAGAAAGTACTGCAAGGACTCGGTGTTTCCATAACACCACCAAAAAACATTTCTAGCATTCCCACATGAGAGGGCGGAAGGCGCGATGTCGCTGAATGAATCACACACACAGCGCGGTTCCTGGTCGAGCGCCTTGACCTTCCGCCCTGCGCGTCATAGTGCGAATGTTTGCGCGTACCTGACTCATGAGGAACGCTATTTCCCCTCATGACTAACTTCCACGGCAAAATTGCTCTAATCAATTCACCATAGGAAAACCAGACAGCTCAGTGTGCCTTTCCGGATCACACATTAAAATTCATGATAGGATACGACTACGGAGCGGCGACACACTATTCTCCGATTTTAATAAGAGTGACTTTGGGCATCAATTGTGACGCGGATTTCCAATCGAGACCCTCAATACCAAAAAGTTAAGTCGTAACGAAACTCCCGATTCAATATATACAGAAGCTTCTCTAAGAAGGGAAGAGTTGGGAAGGTCGGGAAACAAATGGACATCACGCAGAGCGATGACATTACACGGGATAATGATGAAGACATTTACAAATGAACTACCTGCACACGAGCGCTCTCACGAAGTTCGTGCATGGCCATAACCTGCAGTGTTGTTGCCACCAGTGGCCAAGCAGTGGCTGTCAAAGCGGTTCCTAATAGTAATACCTCTCCAACCGCGTTGCAGCTGACGATCTGTGAGGAGTCCTTATGAAATCGAAGAAGAGCAGAGACGGTCCCTTGCGCGTGCGCGCGGTGTCTGTCGAAGAGGAGCTCGTCGTTAAGAAAATTCCTGGTGAAACCGGCATTTGCACCTACCGGAGTACATATTTAACTTCCGACAGCACGTACTAGCTAACAAAATGATAATTCTTTAATAATTATTTGCATTCGCGTCGTGAAGTGTATAGATTTGTCATATCAAACAAAACTGCAACCTAAACTCTAATATGTACGTGTGCTTATGTCTGCGGCAACATCATCCCACAAGTTGTCCAAAACTAACCTTTTGTTGCGATTTTCATTATTTTGGTCCCATATCATACAACAAAGCAACTACCAGCTTTTCAGCATTCATTTTAAATTCACTGCGCCACTTGCGTCATCCAAAGCTGTGAACAGCTGCGACACTACGAGCGAAAACCTACCAATGAGTTTTCTCCGCTCTTCTCGGAGATCGCAGAGCTGTTATCCACCGCGCTGTCGCTTCCGAAGAGAACGTTCTTCTGGCTTAGCTATCGTCGCTGCTCTCACAGTTTGAAGCTGAACCAACATAAATGCACCTTTACTGTATAAACAGTACTCTGTATGAACAACATGATTTACAACAGGCGGAAACTGCCACATTGACAAATATAACAGTACTTGACCTGTGAATTAGCACTTGCTCAGCTTGGCATTCAGAGAGAACACTTGAAAGACCGCGTTATTCATGCAATACAGAAATAGCTTATCTAGAGAGCGATCTCCCCTACCTCCTGTGCTAATAATCGCTAACGTCAAGACCAAAGAACAAGAGGAAGTTATGACTACTTAGTGATAAAAACTACGCAAACTTACAAAGAGACGTCAAACTTCTAAGGACAATGTTCCTCCTCCTGAGTAGCAAACTGTATTCCCCCATCGGAAGCGTCTTATCAATTACTGGCATTCTCTAGAAAAGACAATTTGGGAAGAACTACAAGATTACGTAGCATACATACACCTAAAGGGTTTTATGACCTAAAGGCTATTCAAACTTAGAATTGGCTCTGTGGCAATCATGCCCAAATCCTCCGTGAATACGAAATACTTCCGTGAAACATTTCATTTAATTTCCCGAAATAAATAATGTTGCACAACGTTAAACACAGCGGACGCGAACATTACAAAAAACGAAGAAGATTGTTTTGGGAAAATCTACATACAAACAACAAGACTATAAAAATATTTCATCTATTTGCATTCTCCACACGAATCCCGGACACGCGCCGTCCTTCGCAGCTACTCCGCAACGCGCGCCTTTGTTGCTAGTTCTTTCTAACACCTAGCGCCGCCGCGACTACGGCCACTGAAGCTGAGGAGCGCGCGCCACCTCAAGAATGCCGAGCTTTTCTCTTCCCTGGGAGACGGAGGCTACTTTCCGAAAGTTCGTCTCGGCGGGGCGGGGCGGGGCGGGGCGGGGACCAAAGGCCGCGCCCGCGCCGGGGCACTTCGCGGCGCAAGCATTCTGCGCGGGGCGGGGCGGGTCGGGGCGGGGCTTTGTGGCGGGGCGCCGGCGCCCGCGCGTGGAATGCCGGTCGCGAGAAGGCGCACTCTCCCTGGCCGGCTCCGGGGGGAGGGGGAGGGGGAGGCGAGGGCGCAGGACCACCATCCCATCTGCTTTGCCAATTCACTCGAGGAGAACAAAATTTCAATTATAAATATGGTTCAAAATAATGTTATATTGCGATCAAATATTTAGTAATATTAACGATGGAATACAATTTAAAATACATTTTGAACATTGAGTCTGTACTACAAAAGAAAGGTTTTTCTCAATAAAACGTTCTATTTTGAATTAGCTCATAAACTAAAAACACAAATTGAAAGTAATTCTTAAACAATACATATTTATTACAAACTCGACTTTAAACACTTGTTTTCTTTAATTTGAAAGTGCCCTCTACTACGGTTTCCCGAAGTCTCCGTACGGCTCAGTATGGATCGTTTGAATATTTATGAGCATCATAGAGGTACGTAGATAGAACGTAGTAGATATAGAAAGCATTAAATAGAGAAAAATGGTTAACACTTTAAAGCTGAACCAACATAAATTGAACCTCAGACCTACGCTTTGAATAGGAGACGAACCGTAATTACGAACCGATTCGCTCAATGAGAAACCAATGCAGTCTCCTTGGCCATCCAGTCCGACCGTAATGCGATTTGTAGCTTCAAACTGCCATTTACTTGAAATAAACACTTCTTGGCGAGAGAACGCTGTTGTTAGCTAAAGCGTAACTGTTAATACTAATAGTTAATAATACTTCAGTCGTTTGCTACTTCGCAATATTATCTGAAGGACAATGTTAGTAAGTGAAAGAAAATCGGCTGTGCCTGTTAATGTGGAACAAAAACGGTCAGAGGAAAGTTACTACCCGAATTTTGGGAACTTTGAAGCTTGGACACAACACATATTCCGGGACTATCAATCCTTCTAAAAGACAATAACAATACGTACTCATAAAAATTCACACAACATACCCTCTTCGCAGCACCCTTTGCTTAACATTAAATTCACGAGCATAGTTTCACCCATCCGGGAGGGCAGGCCACGCGGCGCGGCCCTGGCGGCGGGGGGCGGGGGGCGGGGAGCGGGCGGAGGCAACTCTCGGGGAAGTGGAACCACGTTTTAGTTGGAAGACGGGTACGGTTTCCTTTAGAAGTTTTCATTAAACAGGAATATTTTGAGCTTCACCGGTACATACGTTATTTTTTGTAAAATAAGTATAGCTAATATTTTTTACCTGTTTAACTGAAAATGTCTGATATCCTTGACGATGATTCTAGATACATCGAAACAAAACTGTCCGGTACTGTGATTTCAATGTATATTTGTTTTATATTACTTGTATGGCATATTAAATATGTTCTTCCGGACAGCATTCTTCTGTGGGCTGACGAAAGTTGTAGAAACATTTTTATTCTTATTAATTAAATGAATTATAAATCAAGGGGGACTTGAAGAGGTGCGCGGGACGAGACGCCAGTCCGAAGCGTGCGTATTCTCCTACGCAAAGCAGAGCAGAGCCACTCACGACCGAGCAAACGTCGAGTGTCCACGAGTGGGTGGCGCGGGCCTCGCCAAGGTGCAGGAGCGAGCGAAATACGCATCACGCGCCAAAAAGGCAGAAACGAGATTTCCCCGGAAATTGAGAGAGGCGAGACGAGCATCTCAAATTTCCAACACAACGCTGGCAAGGCCTACGGGCGTTTGGAGTACAATTACTTCCTTAGAAAGTACACATTCACATACAAGCGCACAACGACAAAACAGTGCATTCAGTAGCAAATGTTCAACGGCCATTTTACAAGACGTCTTGGGGCTCCGCACAACGCGAGCGCGTGAACCTCGAAGGGTTCAGGCCGAGGAGTAGGAAGGGCCTCGACGGCCCGGGGCCGAAGGAATGCCGGCGACGCAGGGGGCGGAGGAGGGGGGATGAAGGCCCTCTCAACTTCACAACGTCACTTGGCACAAACGCGGTTATGGAGACGCGGCGCCCACCTCTTTCGCTTCTTTGCGAGTTTGCCTTTGGAGGAGTCTTCCCTCCCCACGCACCGCGCCACTCCACACGGCCGCACAAACACATTCAGCAGGCCACATCACGATGCAGCTCAGTGGATTTCCAAATGCCCGTTCCCGAAACCACACTTTTTATTCTTTTTTGACAGAAAATGTTCAAACACGGCTACAAAATATATTAAAACTCTACTCGTATCGTAGAATGAACATTAATCATTTCATAATATTATTTTGTCTACAGGATTCTCTGTCAAGAGAAATGTTCTCTGAACAGTTTGAACCCAGTACGTAGAGCCCTGCGCCTACCGAATCTTTCCGACTTTTTAAAAACTATTTATTGAAAAAAGGAAGTGCAATGGAAGTATGAGATCCAACTTCCACGATACGTGCCGAGCGATAGTGATATCTAATACGTTAACCTTGTCTAGAGCGAAGTGCAAGGCTCGGAGATGCAGGATTCCCTCGGGTCTGCACGGACATTTTCAAGCGGTCTGGGCGAAGTACCAAGTTCAGTCAAGTTGATTAATCAAAGCAGACACGTATCGATGCGTTCAAACTACAATGTGCATTGTGATAAGGTCATCTTTGATGCACGTCTATAGTCGGAACAGGCGTCTAACTAACTCCAAGACAGTGAAGAGATACGTGAATTAAATGTCTCCCTGAAGTGACTTAGAGTAACCTTGAAAACCCCTTGCAGGATGTCTCACGCATGAATATCAAAGGAAACCTCATTTCTTTCTTCCGTCTATTTCATTGTGGTAAAAAGAAAATATATCGCAAGCCACGTGCATAGAAGTATAAGCCCAGAATAACAAAGACATTTACATTTCGCAAGTACTTATTCCACCGCTTCCTTGCAAACGAATGACTGTGGCGGCGGTGTGTGTGTGTGTGTGTGTGTGTGTGTGTGTGTGTGTGTGTAAGGGAAATGGTGTCAAAAGAAAATGTCACTACTTTTCGACAAGGGGAGCTTTTAAGACTTTCAAAATAACAATGACGTTGAATTATTGATGCATTATGGTGATATCACCAAAAATGTATTCGGTAACCGAGTGTTCCACATTTTGGAATTAAGTGGACAAATGAAGCATTGCTCGCAATATTTTTGCCAGAAAAAATCGACACAAAAATCTTGGTTACGTGACATCTTATATTTTCCACCCTGAACCCATTGCTGTCGTGGATTCAATAAGCTTAACTTAAAAAAGTGTTTTCTATAAAAGTAAGACCATTACTTACGAAATAATTTTAATACAACCCAATGATATATTCTGATTTCGCAAACCCCTGAACTCACCGTCGCTGTACAGCCAGAAGCCCCAATCAGCTCTTGTCAACACTCGGCCAATCCCGCAATTCCTGCAACATGTAACTCACACCTACGCAACGATTTCATCGCCTCCCGCGAATAAACATTCCCAGGAAATTCGCGACGATAAGTCGTGCACTATTCAGAGGGACACGCCGCCTTTGTGCGCTTCGCGGTACGAGAGCGGCAGTCCTCCCTTAGATAACCGGGTTCGCTCCCGGGGCTATGCAAATACACCGCATTAATAACAACGACGCCGTGTGGCGCGGGGGTGGGGGTGGGGGTGGGTGGGAGAGAAGGGAGGTGTCCCGGTACTCCGGAACGCCGCCGCCGCCGCCGCTGCTCTGAAACTTTTAAGCCCCCCCCCCCCCGGTCGTTCGATGGACGGCGCGTACGCGGCGGGAGCAGCGGCGGGAGCAGCGGCGGGAGCTGCGCCCAACAGTCGCTCGGAGGCGGAGGTCTCGCGCCCAAAGCTCAGCGCTAGGATTGTGGGGCCCGGATTTCGCGCAAGGCGCGCCTATTTGGACCTTTTGCCGCAAAATGGAAAAGGGGAAATTAATACCCGTGTGCTCCATAATATTTTCAAGGAATGAACAGAAATTGCGCTTTTGAGAACGTTCTTCGAAATGTTATCGAGTTCTTTCTGGATAATTCTTCGTAGTATTTATGAGCATTTTGCAAAATACCATTAATATCACAAATATTAAAGACGCATTAGAAGTTTTCAAATATAATGAAGGGAAAAAAGGTCCCTCCAAAACTATTAGAAGTATCTCCTACGGAGTTTACTTAATGCTTTCATCGATTTTAAATAAAAAATTGCATCTTGAATTTGCATCTTATTGGCTATTCCATTCAACATTATCCCTTAAATTAAAATAATTATCCATTCATTTTCCAACTGTCAATTGTTTTCGCAAAATTGGTAGGCTCTTAACATTTTATCCAAAAAACAATTTAACAAACCATTAAAACAGCTACTACAGCTCCCTCCACACGTGTAATTTCAGTACGCACCAGATTTAGACCATTAGGTGCCAACGGGCCGATGTAGGTAGAGTAGTCGATTTTTGTAGAGAGGATTTCTTCTAATCAGACCTAACGCATGATTGTCGCATCTCGAGAAAGAAATGTAGGAAAAGTAGTTAAGTGAATGTCAAAGTAGGGGTCTTGTAATCATTTCATCTACGGTTATTAAACAGAACTAATTAACATGAGAAATGTCCATAACGGGTTGATTTCTGCGAAGTTGGTATCGTACTTTCAGTTACACGGAAAAATCTCGTTTCTACAATCGGTTCAAAACCCACAATACGTTCCTAAGTAGAGAGTCAACGCTCAAAATATAAAAAGCTTTCCACGTATTATTGATTACAAGTTGATTCAGTCTGACTATCTCATTACGTTCGGGACTGCCTTCCGGTTGCAGCTCCTTGCGCCCGAGCCGCACGTCCGCGCGCTGCGCGGCGCATCAGAGCGCGATCGATCTTCGCCCGGAGAGACGGGGAAGCCGCCCTGTGCGCCACGCGACTGGCCGGATGCCAGGGCGGCCGACTCCCTAATCGATGTCGGGGCTAGCGCCCGTAAGTCCTGTAATCTTACCGAGAAGTGCGACCCACTTATCGAAAATTCCATAACGAGGGCACTCAAGACGGGGATGCGTTCTCAAGATAATCACTCGCCAGATTCGACAGTCTGCACAACGGCCCGGCCTTATCGCCGCCGTGTCAAAGGCCCCGGGCCGTCAACGGCAGCATTTGCGCCCCTCGCGGGCGCGAGGAGGGGCGGGCGCTGGGAAGAAGACGCTTTCATCAGTGCCATTGATTGAAAATTTAAAATAATTTTAGCAGTAAACGAGTATAAAGATGACTGATTTGATATTGGGATAGAATCTCTAAGTTATAATAAAGCTCTGAGCGTAAGAATTTGAGATATTAAAAAAATGTACTGGGAACGAATACTACACAATCAGTACAGGGTTAAAGAAATTAATAACATTGTTCCTCCTGCGAGTACTTATTTTGAAAGAAAGTGAATTAAAGCGACACTAACATAACACACTCTCAGGAAATAATAATGATGCTAATAACACTAATAAAAATATTAACAATAATAATAAGTAACAATACACTCTGGAACTCATGAAAGAATTTGAATGAAGGAACTCATGAATTCAAATGAATGTAATTATCACAGCAGATAACTACGAGATCATTTCTGATGGCATTCGAAACCGATTTTCACATTCTTTCACAAATGCCAGATCCAAATCGTTCGATCTAGGGAGGTCGAACATGCAATGGGCTGGATCGTTTATCCACGAAAAAATCGGAATCTTACAACTCCATCGAACTCTTTAATCCTAAATTCTTATTTCTTTAATTTTTAATTATGAAGTAATTCTTATTTACAACATGTGTAATGCGCAAATAAAATGAACACCTAATCAGTTTTCATTTATCCTCCTCAGTTTTCATTTATTTTGACAATTAGATTAGTGCGAACATTTAGAAAAGTCTTGTATTCTCAGATTCACAACGACGACATATCTTAAAAATAACTGAATATCTTATCGCTTTTGAAATTCATCGAAGGATTCTTCCTGACTCCATTATAATATGATTACAAATCACAACTTCTCGACATGCCAATTTTTTTCACATTGTTTCTATTTTTAATTTTGATTTTTTTAGATCAACTAAAAAGAAGTATTTAGTTCAAGCACAAAATTTAAAAAGTGACGAAGTTGCTTCAAACTTTCAGACTGTGAAGCTTCTGCTCTCTCGGAGTGATGCTTATTACGAAAATTATTTATATTTCGTTTCCCTATTTTATATTTTAATGAAAAATCTTATGAATATTGGCATTGAAATAATGTAACACGAAACGGTACTTTTTTGGGCGTCAAATACGTTCGGAGGTACAATATCGATTGGCAGACACTGAGTAGGGTTTCTGATTATTCATACTATCAAACTCACCAAATTTTAGTGGCCACTCCTGGAATAGAATGTGGTTTAGGAAATAAATTAATAAAAAATAAACCAACACTTTTAGACAAGTGATGAATATTCAGAATATAAATACAAAATTGAACAAAGAATGGCCCATTGAGGTTTACAGACCGAGTATACCATAATACTACCGACCCACAATTTTACGAAAACTAAGAGCACATTCTTGACAGCGGCCACCCGCATAGACATTCGCGCAGAGGCGTCCTCGCGCCGCCCCGCATCAGCTCATCTTGGCGCAACCGAAAGCGGCCTCTGCCGAGGGGGCAGAGAGTCATTTCTGCTCGCTACCTTCTCCGCAGACGCGCTGCCGACGGGCGCAAGATCCGCGTGGGGGGCTGGTCGTGCAAAGGCGTCTGACTTGTGAGGAGAGGCGTGCGAGAATCGACCGAAAAACGCAGTCATCAACTCAGAATTCACGGAGTGAAAAGCGCAAATGCAACGAACAAAGTATACCACTTCGTAAGTGTAGCCACTCACCCATGTTGACATGAAGAAAGGGAAACTCACCTGCAAATAAGAAAACAGTCATCAGCACAACAGTCATATGTACTTTTTCAATAAACTAATTGTAAGGAGATGAGAAAACAACTCATTCAACGAAAATATAATTGCTTTCAGTACTTTAGTTTCACTTAAACTAAATCTACGACCTTCAGTTTCAACTACAAGTACGAAGCCTATCATTGAATATAGGAGAACCCACCAAAGTCGACGAGTTTTTGTCCACAATTGTTCTCACAACTTGAATTCTAAGTATTCGCAAAAAAATGAATGCGAAATACGACAGAAGAACCGAAATACAACACATATTACTTGAAAGATTCATGCAATCCATTAATTCAATCCTTTGAATGGGCACCAAACGGCAGATGTGTCCACAAAGGGCGGGAGGAGAAAGAGGAAAGACCATCTCGCTTGAACGAACAGCATTTCAATAAAAAAAAAGCAATATTCATTATGCAGTTGATTTTTCAAACCTCAATGAAACATCGTGCTTTTCTTTATTACAGTGAATAATAATGAAATGTTTAATATTCCTAAGGCTGACTCTTTCGTCTGAAAAAGCTCTCTCGCAGGAAATAAACGCAGAATAATATATTTGGATTATCCCAAATCGATATCTAAATAACCAGCGTGAGCAATGAGTAGGATATTGTTTAAGACCCTCCAATAAAATAACATTATTTGCTGACGGAGAAAGCCATATGGAGCGCTAGAAGACAGTCCGTTCAGAATATTAGAGAACGGAAGACCCGTCGAGGAAAGTGGCGTTGGCGTCTAGTGGCGTCTAATGGCTCAAGCTCAGGTGCAGGGGCTGGAGCGGGGCAGGGGGGCTGGAGCGGGGCAGGGGGGCCGGAGCGGGGCAGGGCAAGCCTCGTGCGTGGCGATTTGAGTGCATCGCACGCGGCAGTGGCCAAGGCAGCGCCCGACAACCACAGCGCAAACGTGTGCGCAGTGGGTGGCAATTTAAGACTACGGCCATTTAAGACAATTTAAGATTGAAACAATGCGGCAAATAATCTCTAGTCAAGAAAAAAACTGAAATCATTCATATTATTTATTCATTTAATATATTTCAGTTCAAGTACAAAATACATTAATTTTATTAACGTTTCAATTTGTTTTATTCTCGTTTATTACGCTCCTTAAATTTCTCCCATCGATTGATACGGCTTTCTGGATATCCAGCACCGCGCTATTATCCGATTTCAACACAGGACTGTGACCAACCCTTCCAGTCGGAATGAAGTCGTTGCATTCGAATGGGGCAAACGTCATGGACGGAGCGCCGCGGTGAGAGGAAGCACTATCTCGTGAGACAGGCTCTTCTCTGATCTCCTGAATCAGCCAGCGGCGGAGAAACCTGCGCATTCGGTGCACGCGCGGCGGCAAGGCCGGGGCCGGAGCGGCGGGGCGGGGCGGGGCGGGGCGGGTCGGGGCGGGGCGGGGCGGCGCGCGGGCGGAAGTCACGCGAGTCGGGGCTTCCGGGGAGCGCGGCGGCGGCGCGCGGGCGGGAGGAATATCGGCGGCGTTCTTGCGGACGAGGCGCCCAGGCCATTCATGGACGTCCCACAGCGGCCCGGCTCTACGCACGTGGCCACGAGGTGCGTCGAGCGACGAACTGCCAGCGGCGACCTTCCTAGTACAAATTTGTGAGCTAGAAAGTAGTTAGACAATTTTTTTAGTAAAATGTCCTTGCTTTACAATTCAATTACACCAGTAGTAACCTCGTTTGTATATTTGAAATTATTCTTCGTCTACGCACAATATGAGATAGATCTCTGTTACCCACAACTAGAGCAATTTGAGTTACAATAAATTGAATGAGCGGCACAGAGACTATAAGAACGAGAAAATGTGTGGGCACAGGATAGTGTCAAAGACGCAAAAGGTACATCTAGAGTAGACAGCGTCATTTAGAAAACATTGACAGCTTCAATGATGATTTAAAACGTTGACAATCCCATAGAAAACAAGTGTACTCCCGGTAGTTCATTCTTCATAAACTCCCGAAATGTTCTAAGAATTCTTCCAGGCTACCGAGTAAAACATATTAGCAGCTCCCGACCAACGGAACGGTGCTCCGCTGACTGAAAGAAAACCCAAAAAACGAGACGCACCACCCAACAATTAACCAAAAGTAACGCGTTTCCCTTGCTTTCAAGAAGATTATAAAGATAAAAACCATTTACATGTTGCTACGATCACACAAAAAAATTAAATGAACATGGCATTACCATGGGAATTCCGTACGACGCGTGTCTGAACGGAGAGGAACACGTAACCTCCCGCTTGCAGTGGCGGGCGAACGGGGGCCCTGGCGGTGGGAACTGGCCCGCGGCCAGCGCCACTGTCGCGCCGCGCGCCGCCTTCGGGCGCTGCGGAGGGGAGCGCTCCGAGACGCCGACTACAGCTCCATCGGACGCGAACTTCGACACGACGCATATTAAGCAGAAGCAGCCAAAAAAACTTTCCTTTCGGACGCCAAGTTGCTGTCCTATAAAGAGCAAAACTGCAGCGTTTGCTCACGAGGTTGTAATAGTGTGTGAATGTGAAAATCCCAGAGTCATAAAATCTAAAGAAATGCTTTTACTACATAAGGGGGCGATTTTCAAAAGTTTCCGTTAAACGTAAAATGTACGAAGCAAAAAGGGAAAATTATAAAAAAAAATATCACGTTTCGAAAAAGATATCCAGTGATTATTAAAAGAAAACTTTAAAAATTCAGAACTGATCCAGTGATATTAAAAAGTAGTGAGGTCCCAAATAAAGAGCTACGTACGTTACGATGCAAACGAGGTATAAAACGCACGGAAAGTAGAAAGGTAATAAAAATATACCAATACATTAAATCAGCCATTGCAATTAAAATCACGGCCGTCAGAAACATAACGCGCTCATCCGCGTTCTCCGAGCGCATCGCGTCAGGACATCCGGCTCGAATTATCTCCGTTTCCTGCGCTCGGCCTTCCCGCCCGCCGCGCCGCACCAATTGGGCTGCGGGCGGGCGGCGTGAACGGCTGGCGGGGGCGTGGCGGAGGCGGCGGAGCGCTCCAAGGCGAGGCTGCAAGGAGCACGGAGCGGGGGAGGCGGGTGGTGGTGGGAGCGGGAGGGGAGCGCCGACTGTGCAAGGGGCGAGGGCTGCGCTTGCTGTGCGCCGGGGCCGAACGCTGCTCGTTCGCTGACGTCACACGTTTTCCCTGGCGGCGGCGGCGGCGGCGGCGGCGGGGGAGGGGGAGGGGGATCTTGCAACGGGTGGTCCGGAGGACGGTTACAAGTACGACGGTAGTTGCCTCTGTGACGAGATAACAGCTGTGTCAACATTTAGTTTCATCTTACGAGTCAACGAAATCTGTACGTAATTGACATTTTAAAGGAATTGGGCATTTTAAAAATGAAGGTGTATTTGGGCTGTGAAAGATTCGTACAACTGTCAGCATCTTAATCGACATACGAAGTAAATACGATTCCAAATATTTTAAAAATTATTTTTTCTCACTCCAAATATTTTTGTTCGCTTATTATTTTTTATTGAAAAACTAACATTTTCATACGCCTAATCAGTTCTAAATTAAAGAATGTCCATCTGTTCTTTAGCTCTATTTTGACTGTGGATTTGAATCCGCAATCCTTGCACTTACGGAGGAGACACGATCATTTTAAAACATATCAAAAAGGAATGGATTCGCGGGGTGAGTGGAGGCCGAGAGGCCGTGACGTCAGCGGGGGGGGGGGGGGAGGGGCGGAGAAGAGCGGCCAGCCTCCAGACCGACGGCCCGCTCGTTGTGGCAAAGACCGCGCCATGTGCGCTGAACAGGCGGCGGGCAGAAATAGGAAGTTGCAAAAGAATACAAAAATAGTTATGAAAATAAACAGCTCCAAGAAGGCTCGGATGCTATTTCATAACAGACATCGGTTCTACAAAAACTAACATCGCATTATGGAATTGCTTACGTAACGGATAACGTTAAAAATAGACGCGGGCTGCACGGAGGTCTGCTTGGTTATAATCTCAATGGCTATAACCGCACGCCTACAAATACCCTCAGCAAAGTGTTTGATCAATCATCTCTTTTCGGTTCTGTACAGACCATCCATTGATTTTATGCGGTGTGTTTTTCCAAACGTGATAACACGTGTTAAGCTAAGCAAATCAGGAATATGTCCTGTCGACGAGGTGCTCAGTAGTGCCAACACAGCGGAGCGTAAGCATCCCGTTCATTCACCAGACGCCCTCCCGCCCACCATATAAACAGGCAACAGACGCCGGCTCACGCCTCTTCGATATGGGCGACGCCTCAGCTGTCGTTTATGCAGCTGCCGCCGCCCGTCTGGCGCAACGCAGAGCGGGAAGACCGGGACGGGCAGTCACGAAGAATAATGTGCGAGACAGATAAGACAGCGAAAGAGAGAGAGAGAGAGAGAGAGAGAGAGAGAGAGAGACAGACAGAGAGAGGGGGGGGTGAGCCGGGACTAACGCGAGCGAAGGCGTGGGCGTATCGTGCGTGAAGGATTGCGAGGGCAAACGCGAGCGGCGAGGCAGAGAGCTAACGACGCGGGCGCGGGCGCGGGCGCGGGCATTTCGCAGCATGAAGAGGAGAGCGAGGGACACTCATATAAATATGAAGCGATAAAAAAAAAAAATCGCAAAATTGTTTGCACGACGCAATTATAGCGTAATATACTGCGAAAACAAATACAAGATGACAATTTAACATTAAAAATAAAAATAAATTCGACCAAGGCGCTCCAAAGGGCAGCCGTGGAGGCCAGGCAACCGCCCCTTAAAGATAGTAACTGATCAAAATCATACATATTTTGTGATTTTTTAAAAAGTTGTGTAAAACATTAAAAATAATTTGAAAATGTACCGTTTTGGACAGTTCAAAACAATGTTCTTTATACACATTGAAAGGATTTTTGTAACATGATAATTTCGCAGAACCATTTTCGTTCATTGTATTTTATTTATAAAGCTCGTAAATGATTATTCTTTACTAATAATACTAATAATATAAAGAATAAGTGAACGAAGTTATCGTCTTTACATTCCTTTCCGAAAATGTCATCTCTTGTGGAGCCGTCCTAGCAAGAAGAGGAGTACGAAGAAAGGGAGAGGAGCAAAGGCCACGTGGGGGGCGTCGGGACCGGGTGCTGGCCCGCGACCAACGCTCCGTGCGCGAGGTCACGCGGCGGCGGGGGCGCTTCAGAGGCGCGTGGGCGGCCGGCAGCGGGGGAGGGGGGCGAGGGCGGACACGGGCGCGGATTAACGGCGGGCGCACATCGATCGCGCAGGCGGCGGCGGCGGCGGCGCCAGCCCGTGGACGGTAGGAGCGCCGCCCCCGCGCTTCCCGCTCGGGCTAGCCCGGCCCGCCCCGGCCCAGCCCAGCCCAGCCCAGCCCGGCTGCCGCGCGCGACCCGGCCACCGCGCGCCGGTGACCCTGCCCCCACCCCCCCCACGCCAACTATGCTAATCGGCTCGCATTTGGCCCTGTGACGGCGCCTAATCTCAAGAACTTTGCCTCTCTCCTTTCGACATCAAACGCTTTTTTGGAACCTTATCTTTCCTTCTGCAGCGGAAAGAAACACAGTTATCGGGCCTCTTTAAAACGTGCTTTCCTCGTGCGCAAGTGCCATCTACACTTCTCATCGTACGCTTCCCTCCAGCTCCAAATGTTGTCGTGCAAATGCAAATAGCTCGAAACAATATTCATCCTTTCAGAAGTGAAGAAATACTCAACTTTGCCTTCTCACGTTACACGGTCGTATTTTGTTTCCGTATCCACCAAGATTTTATTTCAAAACCTCCGCTGTCACTACGGCGGTTCCTGCCACGTTTCGGGTTCTTTCTTCTCCTCCTCACGTGCAGAACAAGCGCAAGGGCTTTCGCGAAGAGCATCTTTTTCACATTTTGCCTCCGGCCGTATTCTTCATGCATGGCCTTTTCAATTTTAAAAGAACTGATTTGAATGAGAGCAGCAGCTTCAAAGCACCTTCCCACACACAAAGACAATGGACCCTTTGGGCTTGGGAGCCTGCGTGTGTCCGAACATTCTGGAAACGACATTCTTATGTCACCCCGACGGATCATCTTGGCTATGTGTAACTTTTCTACGTGCTTTCGCATGAGCGAAGAGATCTCGACGGGATTGCATTTTGTTCGAAACAGTCCACATATAATCATGTTTATTTCGGCAAAAGATATCACATTATATTATAGTAGATGAATATTTTAATTAGCCCTGTGTATCTGATAAAAAGACATTATAAAATCCAATCGGGATTCTTACATTATAGCTTACTTATAAAAAGTGGGAGAGAAGCATACGGAGAAAGAGGAAGAGAAGGGCTCATTTGTATCAACCTAATTTTTATATTTCATGTTTTCTTTCGTTTTTGTCAATTTGTAATATTATTTCTCAACCTGGCGAAAAACTATCGCCATTATTATGAAATTACAAGCGACTTTAATCATACATCTGAGCAAATGAACTAAGGAACATTTTCCCAAACACATCGCCCGCGCCACCATGCGTTGCAAATTACAAAATAGGAAATGTCTTAATAGACGAATTAAATGCTATTCTGGCTTCAATACAATCTAGTTTGTCCCCAAGTCGTATCGCAGGCGTGGGTGGAAACAAGGCCTACGGAGAAAACCACTTCGTAACTACAATTGTATCTGATGTAGCGAAATGCATCAAATACTAATTGCAACCTACTTCTAAATCGGTGGTTAGTGGGAAACGTTGCCGAGATTTCCCGCTCTGCACCTGAAACGCCCTCGAGACCGCTGAGCTTCCCGAAAGAAATTGTGAAGCGGCCGTTCGCCTTAATGATGC
Source organism: Gryllus longicercus (assembly GCA_038098605.1). Classification (NCBI taxonomy): domain Eukaryota; kingdom Metazoa; phylum Arthropoda; class Insecta; order Orthoptera; family Gryllidae; genus Gryllus; species Gryllus longicercus. The sequence continues at coordinate 2,934,515 of JAZDUA010000125.1, read as the reverse complement.
GTTCCCTCAGGACTAGAGGGCTCAGGGCCCTCCTCGCTAGCTATCTCTGCAGATCCCGATCTCTCGAACCCCACTGTGCGACACTACCAAGGCGCTTATCGCAGCAGCAGCCTCGCGGGGGCGAGCGCAGGGCGGTCGGGCTGCTTCGAAAGGGCTCCGAACTAGGGGGAAGGAAGGCCATCTCCATTTCACAGTACGACGTGTTGATTTTAAAAAAATGATTTAGTACTTTTATGGCTTTACTAAATCGTAAACTAATAACTTACTTATTAGTTAACTAGTTAGCTATTTAAAATAGAGGATAAAATATATCATTTATTGGTATCCGAAGTAATGCGATTCATTTTTATTAAAAATGTTTCAATTTTATTCGCTTCGCTTCTGGGTTAGATAACTATTAACATACATCGCTAATAAACAAAATATTCGGAAAACCTTATCCTTTCAATACGTAAACATGTCATGATGTTCCACAAGGCAGTCTACTTATAGAGTAAAAGTGTCTTCCGCCGCGAAATAACAGATCCAATAGGAATACATGGCTCTGGAAAATGATTTCTAGATATGCCACGTTTGTGTGCATAGAAGATAAATACACTGTGTACACACATCGTCTGGATGCTAAGTGCGAGTACATTGTTAAATTCGTCGAAAAAACATGAACAAATAATAAATCATTATCAAATCTATTGGTGTAAATATGGGCTGATGTAACTTTATAAAGCCAAAAAGCTTCTTAATTTTCTAGGTCTAGCAACCTCTTCTCGGTCCCCCAGGAAATAATTGGACTCGCTTTGGCAGCTATTTGGTTCTACTGAATATTCTAAATATTCAAATTCGGTCTAATTTCATTTGAAAATCGTTCCTATAATAAGGGGTGGTCCATAAATTACGTAACGCTAAAGACGAGGTAGGAGAGTTCGAGGTAGCGTAACGCTGTGTTACGTAGGGGTAGGGGCTATTAGTAAGTTAGGAACATTGCTATTTATTTTTTTACTTTATTCACCATTTTCTGATATAATTCCTTTTTTCCAATATTGTACTAAACATTAAAATATTAACTAATTAATTTGTTTTAAAACATAAATAAATTAAAGTTATTAGATGTACATTCTTACTATATATTAATGGAAATATTTTTTTGACAATTTTTTATTGAATGTGTAAGATTACGAAAAAAGATTCACAACTGATATGTTTGTGTAGTATATTCAAGAATCCTAAAAATCGGCGCGGTAGACTCTTGCTCCTGCGACATCCATGACGGCGTGTGCACGACTTGTGATCAAGCATTTTCTCGCCTATTCTCTCATAACTTACTCTTGCAAATTCTTAGGTGCAGTCAGCATCGCCAACTAATTTCTGCCTTAATTATCATTCATTTAATGCGCAACTCAAGGAAAACGCTGCAAAATAATTTTACAGTGCTATAACTTATTTTCACTTTCGCATTGCCAAGGGAGGGAGTGTTGTCGCAATTATCCCGTAATGATGAGGGGCTGGAGGTTACACGCGCGTTACAAGGGGGAGAGGGGGAACTCAAAGTAGTCCAAATGGGCGCCACGAAGTTTATTAAAGGCCCGAAGCAGAGTTTCGAAGAATCCAATCGGGATCGCGCTCCTCAGCGCCCGGCTTCCCTCGAAATGCGGATGGAAGTTCGGCACTTTGGACTTCGTCATCTATAGGTGCTATTTAATATCTCGCTTTCAACATCTCTTCACGGCTCCATTCGACTTGATGTTTCGTTTCGTGCATTTCAGAGTTGGCTGTTAAGGGAGATTTTCGCGAATCGCCTTGCGCACACCATCTGTTTCGCCATCAGCGAACAAGTTTTGAAGACAATTCGAAATGTTCCGCAAACCAATAGTTATAAGGGAAAAAGACAGCTCCTCCTTACTCGGAAAAGAAGCACTATACACAGTGTTTCGCCAACGGCACGATAAAAATAATTTTTGTGCCATTGCTCCTCTAAATTCATTTTAAAGCCTTTACAATAACGACGTGTAACTGGAACTCTCTCACTGTAGTGCGGGTTGCAGAGCTGGCAAAAAGGCCAACTCGCCTTGTACAAAGCGTGAGTGTAGATGGGAGGGGGATATAGATGAGAACATTACGTGTCAAGGGAAAAGCTGCAACTAATTCAAGAGCAAACTGAGCGGCCTGGTAACTGATTCCTACTCCAACCTGGCACTTCTAGCGCGCCGTCTGGTGTCTAGCTACGCTACTACGATCCGGAACTAGATACACACTAGGAGACACGGTTTTACTCGTGATTTAATACTAGTGTTTTATCAACTAACTTAACATTATACGTAACGCATTGGAACGATTTGAACACAAAAAGTATTCGTATATCTCTGTATTCAAGAAAAAAGGCACAGAAACAGTAGAACGCATTTATCCTGCGCGGATTTATTCATTTATTTTGCGACCAAAAAATGATAACAGCGTGTCTCAGAATAAATGCTACAAACTTGTAGGGGTGTGGAGGGTTCCAAAACGATCAGATCACCATATCAATAAATATATAGAGGAAAAATCATGTTATATTGACTCAATTATTAAACCTGGCGAGCAAACAACGTTCGCCAGGTTCATGAAAAAGAAGTCACCGGGCAACCAGGCACTCGGGATGCAAATCGGCACCTCTACAGCCCTTCACGTCCTCAAGTCCCGTATTCTGAGCCACCTGCACATCCGACTCTCGAGTAAAATATCACGACTAGGGGTGGATTTCAATGAAATGTCATCTTTTCTCCTTTCACTTCGGAACAAGGCCGTTCAATATGCAAACTCATTGCATGTTATGACAGAAACAATGATCCATTCTTATACGTTATGTTTTTTAATGCATTTTTCGTCGGTTTTATTGTGTTTATTTTAATGGTATTTACTGCAAACAATATTTAAGAGGTGCAACAAGTGTTCATCACATACTTCCTGAGTAGGCTATTTAATTTCTTCCCTCATATATTGTAATGCCAACCGTTGTGTCTAAGGTAGCTGTGACGCCTACCGGCGCCATTGTCAGTTCGGCCGATTTCGCGATAAAGGCAGAGATTTTCTTGCAAAGAAGTCCAAACCAATCGTTTGCAGGATGAGTTCACTTTAACAAAAGGCAGAAGCCTCGATTACATCACTAACATACCCAACAGTCTGAGTTGCTCATCTGAAGTGGTGTTGATCAATTTTTTTACGCCAATTTTCTTGATTCTAGGGCACCTGCAAGCCCGCGCCCGCGCCCGCGCCCGCGCCCGCGCCCGCGCCCTCGCCGCTGTCCTGTGTCCTGTCCTGTCCTGTCCTCGCTGCGCGAACCGCAGGGCCGGGATTGCGGTTTGGCGGCGGCGGCAGCAGAAACTGGAGAAGGCTGCTCCGCTTGCGCCTCGCTAACCTCTGACATTCGGAGCCTCCGCTGCTTCTTCGTATTTCATCCTGCGAACTTTCTCGGCACTCGCTATTCAAATACATGAATGCATATATCGCGTCAAATAAAGTAATATACAAGTGCCTATTCTCCATAATTTTCTGTACCTACAAACTATAACCAAATATTAAATAAGTACACTGTTGCCTAGTTGAAAACAAAGCGAATTAGCTGAAGAAAAAAAGCAAGTTTCACTTCGGATAGCACCGCTTTTCTTCGCCCGAAGCAGTTGCACAACCGCCCCTCGACGAAAGAGGAACAGAAAGAAAAGCAATAAAAAGTCGCGCAGGGCGCTTGAGAGCGACCAGGTATTCGATGTTCCGATATTCGACTGTCGCAGGCGCGCCCCACGAGAAGTCAGAGAAACGAGATGGCTCTCTCACCTAAATCCCATTATCAAGGCTTCTCTGGGGAATGCAAAAAAGTTAGTCGCACGTCAACAAAGACTTTTATTGATCCAACGCAGCTACTTAAACCCAGATATCGTGACGAAGAAAGATTACGATTTTTCTTATTATTAGCCTACTGACCCGAATAAAGTCGCACTGTACCGCTCTTTGATTATTTTTAGAAATCTGTAACCACATTTTCAAGAAAGAACACTTGAGAAAGTCTTGATGAAATGCACATTGACACGAAACTCGGCTCGTAATACTGCGGCATCCTCGTGCCGACATGGTGAAAGACAATCGGACGAGCCACGGGTAACGGACCAACGTTTACTCACACACACTTTAATTATCCAATCAATCGTGAAAATTGCTGAAGCGGGAGCTGGAGAAGTGAAAGTGCAACGATACACAAATGCTCCTCGCAAAAAAGACGATTTCTCCCGTTACTGTCAGATCGTCCGCATTCCCATGAATTCCAGTATTCACTGCTCCTCACCGACTCGCAAAGCCCACGAGTTAGGATATCGAGTAGCAGTAATGAATTATAAGTTAGGCACGCGCCCTAACATATGCTTCTTGTACTTCCCGGTCGAGTATACATCTTTTCGGAATTTCTATTGCGTACATTACAGTACAGACTGTTCAAATGATAAAGGTACCGGCACAAATATAATTACCAAATCAAACAATTTTTACAGTTTGAAAAGTTACTCCTTTTGAAAAACCTGACAAATTATTACGACTGTACAGAAAGAACTATACGTCTCCGTACCTTTACCCTGACACGCGAGCAGCAATAAATAAATATTTCATGACTTTTTTAAGCACTGTTTGAATAGCAACTAGCATTTTCACCTCATTCGATACTCAACTTGAGGTGAAGGCGAACGAAATGCTACTCCTGGATACATGCTGGGGGGGGGGGGGTGCTGGCCAGCGGGTGGAGGTCCGAGGAGCGCCCTCGAGCTCTGCGTTGGCACGCGAAGTCGAAGGTGCTGCCCTCATTTCGAACCTTCCACGTTTGGAATGGCAGCGGCCATCGCTAGCCCAGCTGCGCCACGCCGATGCGACTGGCACGCAGCCCGCATTCAACCGCATCACGGATTATTACATTTGGGATGGCCATTGAGAAGAGAACTAGAGTTCAAGAGTGATACGTGGTACGAGGTGTACTGGGACAGCACACAATTCCACGACACAACTCAAAACGTCTGAGTTTTATGTGAAATTCGAACCCACAGCCTAGAGTAAAGCGTGCACGGGAGCAATAACCAAATCCCTGCGTCACCAGGGCGGCACTTTGTGTATAATTGATGAGGAAGTAAACAGCAGCTTTTGTGAACTAAAAGCCAGTATTGAAACCCAATTTTCCTTCAAACCCTATTTTATGGGCAAAAATTAGCAAAAATTAAAATCGGAACTCCTAAGAGCCTGGAGATCGCACTCTGATATGCCCTTTTCGATTCAGCGTTAATGATCAAATGAACCTCGTCAGATCCAAACGGTCACGCTTGTTTACCGTTGCCCGCTAAGGTACACCTTTCTGTCCCTAATCAACCATGGAAGCAGATCAGTATGCGATGACCTTTCCAAAGGCACTTTTATTCAATAGAAAAAGGCTCTTTATTAAGAAAATCTTTAAATGTGAAACATTTCCACATTCTATACACACCTAGACCAGATTAATGAATATATTTAACCGATTATTTTCCTACAGCTGACAGATATGAAAGAAGAGAACAATGTTCCATGGCTTCTCCCTTCATTGTTTAATGGACATAGTTCAAAAGTTACTTCTTTAATATCACGAAATCAAATTTAAGCATTGCGTTCAACCTTGTTTTGCATTCGACTCTTGTACCATTCGTTAATTTTAAATTTCATAAAACTGAAATCGAAATTGCATCATTCGATCTTGTAGAACAATGTTAATGTATTAAAGACTTAAACTTTAATGAGCCCTGAGAAATTTTCCGACTTTCCTGCGACTGTCGTCCTCACTACACGTCACCTTTGGAAACAAATCGGGGGGGGTGGGGTGGGTGGGTGAAAAGACTGTTGTTAAAATTACACTTTATTTTCCTTCTCCATGCACTTAAAAAAAGTCGATTTCATTTGTGTATAATGTTGGTCCGTTTGCGCCACAAAAGCGACTGCGCGATTCACGAAGCAACTGTTCCGCACGTGACCTGACGCGAGCGTAGAGGAAACGCCCCGACAGACGTCCTCCCAGCCGCGAATGGAAAACCCAATGACCCAAAATTAACTTCAATAAACATAATTAGACTCCTAGGCATTGCAACAAGACTTCCCCACAACTCGATTCACGTTAATTTTCATAAAGCAAAGGGAATTAATTCCTGCAATTTCATTCATTCGAAAAAAAAAAACTATGCGGTGGGACTACCTATGCATAATTGTATTAACGAACTATCGGTTTTAAACGAGTTATTATTTTGTAACGTACAAACTAAATATTTAAAAATTCATCAATTTTGGACATTCCACGATTAGTTCAAGAACTATTAAGCAATACAACGGATCTCAAATATTATTTAATGAATGGAATATGTAAAACATGAATAACTGTATATGTATATATTCAATACACTGAAGAACCAAAAAAACTGGTAAACATGCCTAATATCGTGTAGGGCCCCAGCGAGCAAGCAAAAGGGGCGCAACACAATATGGCATGAACTCTGAATGAACATGAATGTCTGACGTAGTGCTGAAGGTAACTGACACCATGAATTCAGCAGTGCTGTCTATGAACTCTGAATAGTTCGAGGGGGGGAAGATCGCTTCTGAACGGTACGTTGCAAGGCGTTCGAAATATGCGCAACAATGTTCATGCCTGAAGACTTTGGTGGCCAGTGGAAGTGTTCAAATTCAGCAGAATGTTTCTGGAGCTATTCTGTAGCAATTGTAAACGTGTGGCTGTCGCATTGTTCTGTTGAAATTGCCCAAGTCCTTGGGGACGCACAATGGACATAAATAGGTGCATGTGATCAGACAGGATGCTTACGTACTTGTCCCTTGTCATAGTCGTATCTAGACGTATCACACGCCCCACACCGTTACAGAGCCTCCATCAGCTTGAACAGGCCCATGTTGGCATGCAGAGGCCATGGTTTCATGAGGTTGTCGCCACACTCGTACACGTCCATCCGCTCGAAACAATGTGAAAAGAGACTCGTCAAACCAGGGAACGTGTTTGCCAGTCATCAACAGTCCAATGTCGGTGTTGACGGGCCCAGGCGAGGCGTGAAGCTTTGTGTCGTGCAGTCAAGGGCATACGAGTGGGCCTTCGGCTTCGAAACACCATGTCGATAAGGTCTCGTCGAATGGTTTGTACGCTGGTACTTGCTGATGGCCCAGCATTGAAATCTGCAGCAATTTGCGGAAGGGTTGCATTTTTGTCATGTGTAATGATTCTCCTCAGTCGTCGGTCCCCTTCTTGCGCGATTTCTCTGCGGCCGCAGCGATGCCAGAGTTTCATGTTTTACCGGAATCCCGATATTCACGGCACACTCATGAAATGGTTGTACAGGGAAGTCCAAATTTCATCGCGACATCGGAGATGTTATGCACTCTCTCTTGCGCCGACTACAACCCATGTTCAAACTCCCTTAACTTAAATCGTGATAACCGGCCATTGCAGCAGAAGTAACCGACCTAAGAACTGTGTCACACTCTGCTTGTCTTATATAACCGTTGCCGACTGGAACGCCGTATTGTGATTGGTTCCAGATCCCTTTATTTCAATGCGCATGGCTGTACCAGTTTTTTTGGCACTTCAGTGTAGAATCGTATGCGCATAGAATCGTAGCGTTTACCGTTCCTTCATGTCAGCTTCAGCGTCTTATTACTTTGGTCCAACAGTAAATGTATAGAGTAGAAGCGCGACTCGATTCGTGACTAGATTCCTCACCGCCAGGCGCACATCCAACGTGCGGAAGCTCCAACACAGACACACACACAGACACACTCGCGCCGCGCTGCTCCAGCGCCGGGGCCGGGCGTTTCCCCCCGGGTGCGCGCAGTAAGAAGGGTGAAGCCCATCGCTGGAAGGAGGGCACTGCGAGAGCCGACGAGAGCTCCGCTTGCGCCTCCCGACCTCACACTCATTCAAATGATCGCGCGGCTTTCGCTCCCTGGGTCACAGTTAAGCAATAGGCGTCGCACAGAGGGGTAGCAGCCATGGGCTTTGATCTGGACAGCTTCATCCCCACCCGAAGTGATCCTACACGCGCGTAGTCGTCATGTGAATATAATGTCCACAACAAGGACTCGTATTCTTTGCAGAACATGTTCAAATAGTCAATAAAGATTTAAACCTACCTTTACCTAAGAGTAAAGATTTATTTATTAAGCCGCACATTTAAAAAATACGTATTTCGTATTATTTTTGGGTCAACACGCAACCATTACGATTACGAAACAATATGCCCCAATCATTGCAAGGCCATCTGCCTCGTCGTGCGCTGGGCGCTGCTGGAGCAGCCGGCGCTCGCGCGAACCGCAGCTCCCAACGACGCGAGCGCCTCACGCTCCTCGCCCTCGGGGCTGCTCCCCAACAAGAAGAGCAAATCGAATATTTCACCATTTAACGCAGCAACATTCATTTCTAGGCAGACTAATATACGCTTTCGCTTCCGTTACAAAGGGTCCTCCCCGTATGATAACTCAAGGACCGTATAAAAAGGTAGGAGTCGGCAACTCCAATTTCAGGGAAATCGCCCCAAAGTTAGAATCTGACAATTTTTCTGCAAGCAACCATTGCTCTGCATAATGCTGGGCAATAAAACAGGATTGCCAACTGGGCAGGTTATCTCGGAATCGATCATGAACATATCAAGCCTCTTCATTCAGAGCGCGTTCGGGAAGACGCCCCAGAAGGCCTCGGGCGAGGCACGTGGCGGGGCGGTGGGCGTGCAGGCAACGGGCGGTATCGCTCCCAACGCCGGCTGGAGGGGTACCGGCCGACGAAATCGACGGGAAACCCTCCCGTGATTTATGGCTGCGCTTCGCAACCGAGACTTCGAGTGCACAGCCGCAGGCGCCAGACTCTCCGAGTTCACTTGAGTCTCAGCTTCGGTTTGACAGTCAGTGGCTTAGACGAGATTGCACTTGGAGCTCGGAGCAAGGATGGACGTTCATCAATTACGTTCCTTCTTCGTCACTCAAGTGTGTTCCACGTAGTGTCAACCGACGTAAAGGTGATGTTACATCCAATTAAGGTCTCGTGATCGCACAGCTTGGAACCAAACGGCCCAAACCTAGTTTCGAAACCCGAATAAAGTGTAAATGTTTTCACTTTCGGTTTGCGGCGTGAAATGCAATAGGAAAATGCCAGTTAAAACCAAAATACAGACACTCGTCCAAAAATTCATTTCTGCTCGCGGAACCACATTTCCAAAGGTGCTCGTTCCTTCGTTGCCCGAAGTCCTTACGTTCACACGGTGGGTTCATTACATCACTTTACAATACGGGCAATGGAATAAAACTGTGATAGGACAATAGCACCTCAACGCTGCAAAATGGGTAATTCAACGTGTTATGAATCAAAATGTCGGTAAAAATAACACGTTATGTACTTTTTACTTTCTTAGTTGACAAAATCTAATAGTTACATCCAAGCAATGTCATGGTTAACTCTTTAGCACGTAGATCGCTTCACTAGCTCTTGAAAATGTGTTATTTTTCTTCTTTTTGAGCACATAATCCGTGATCCAAAGAACAATAATTCGGTAGTTGAAATAGCGTTGTCTCGCCGAAAAATGCTTTTTCCCATTTGAGACATGTTTAGCAAAAAAAAAGTTATTTTCCATAACTTAATGCTTTGAGAAGCTGTTTGCTATGTATTCCATTCACTGACATATTATAAAGGAGAAGAACCAGAGTGAATTAACTTCCCAGCAGAAGTAAAAGTAATGTTTTCAGTGAATATTTTAGGCAGGTATTAATTGGATTCGCGATTTTCACATCGGGAATCCTGCATTGAAAATAGCAAAAGTAAGAATTTGCTTACAATTTTTGTTTGATATAAAATCATATGCAAATGCCAATGAACTAGCTTTTTGTAAGTGATTATATGAACCGGGAAATGGAAGAGAGGCATGAAATAAATATAATATTAATGACGGCAATACTATTTTAAAATCTAAAATGTGAGAAGCTATCGCCCTGATTGCTGTTAGCTGCTTTTAGATTATATTCGCTTTATAGCATTTCTTTCATATAATTCTTTTATTTCGATATTGCAACTTTCTCAGCAAGTCGCCCTTAACAGACAGCAATAAAAAGAAAAAAACGTCACAAATCCTTATTTTAGACCTTTAATTCGAAAATAACATCATATAATATTAAAATCACTGATAAATTAGGTGTTCTCACACAAAAAATGTTAAGGGACCATAGATTAGAGAATAAATTAAGGAAAGTACCATAAAAAGAAGTACGAAAAGTAGAAGAACTCATCATATAAGTCGGAATAAATGCAATGAAAGGTGGGATGTAAAGCTCATAATAATTAAGAAACGTAAAAAAACGAAGCTTTACAAAAGGTTATACTAAAACGAGAATCTGTTCACTTTTAGATGTACAACTTGAAAATAATGAAGACATATTTGCTTGAGTTTTGGAAAAAGAAACACTCCCCGTAACCCAACGGGTTACGCACGCAAGCCTGATGAACCTTACGCCATCTACAGGAAATCAGCACTGAACGCAGATCGGAGCGCCTTCCTGCTTAACTGCGGAGCACGAGCGAGGGGGAGGGGGCTGGGCCTCGCCCTCCCTTACCGGCGCACTCCAACCCCGACGTCCACGTCTCCACCTCGCGGTCCGCCTCCTAAAGACGCTCTTGGCCACCCCCCAACAGGATGAATCTTATCAGGCTGTGGGTCGGCAGTCAGAGATAAACCCGAATGCATTCCTCGACTACTACATAATCACGGGCTCTGTTGAATATGGAGCGCGCGTGTTTGCAAGAGAATGACAGAAATGCTAATCCATGAGGCGCGACAAGGTCAACTATTGCTCATCCTAGTTTAAATAAATTCATTTCTAATCCACCGCTGCTTGCATTTCCTTCGTGTCGGGCTTGAGAAAGCAGTGCTGCGCAGTGCCCGTCCCACGCGAACGCTGACAACGGCAGCCGCAATTCGCCTTATTCAACGGAAACACTTTCCAAAGCGCCAACCATTACAAAGGCGCCTTTGATACTTTGCATTGCAGCCATGACGAGTTCAAAATATAGAAAAGGCGACCCTCATTTCCAACCTACATCAGGCACAACTCGGCGAATTGAGAGGTTCTCCTCTCCATTATTTGCCTCCTTAATACAGAGCGACTGCTTCGAATACAATGACTAATCGAGTCTTCCTATTTCGCTGGTTCAAAGTTGAGTCGACCGAAACGCAGGTCGCCACCTTGTTCTGCTCGACGTTGACATACGGTCTAGAGCGGGATTGGAATGATGGGTTGCGAGTTGCTCGAAGGGATCGATTTGTATTATCCCCTCAACATTAAGTTCCCGAAATAGTTAAACACCGAATTTCGTGTATATGAAAAACTAATGTTATTTTCAGTTCTGTTGTATTAATCAGATAACTATCATTATCTTCCTTTACAAACAAACTAATAAATCTTATTTTTGCAACCTTTTGTAAAGCTAACACCACAGAAAATAATACGATAACCATAAAAGTAAATGATTGAATTTAGAACCAATGGAACTGTGTAAGCTGCATTGGGCGTTGGACTGAAGTCAGCAATCTGGGAGTTCAATAAAAAAAAAACATTTCAACAAAAATACATATTATATATAATGAACATAACTATATTCTTTCCTTATCAATTTTTGTAAAACATCCAAAAATTATTGTATTTACCATTCTCTACTTAAAATATTTCGGCCATGGCAAAACATCTACGGTTAAACCTACCATTAACGGGGAAGGGGGGGGGGGGGGGCTCCAATGCCCACAGACGACTTTTCAGAGGATACGAGTTTATTACGAAGCTGAAAATCGTAAGATATAGCTTATAATATACTCTGTTCAAAACACACGACACATTTTTACAAGTGTTTGCTAGAATTTGAGTTATTACAGAGATATTGCAACGTTTTGGCCATCGATACTAATGAATGTAAAACTGGAAATTCAGAATAAAGTTTGGAGATATTTGTAGCATTTTAAGTCTTCATATTAAACAGTTTAAAGCATTATTGTGGTATGAAGGTACGTCGTCGTTTACTTGACATCATTTATAAGTTTTTCCATTCATATTAAATACAAGTATTGTTAGTGTTTTTTCATTGTAGAACTTGAAACTTGGTTTCCTTTAAATGAGCACAAATGTATAATAATTGATTCTTCGACGTATTAATTTAGAAAAATTGTTTAATACTTCGATAGAACCGAAATGTAAGCTCTGGCCCCGTGGGTAATGCACCAGACAATTTTCGCCTTGGCGTTGACAGGAACAATCGTCACAGCAGTTGGAAGAAGCCGAAGCAGAGAGTACGAAGGCAATTGCACACTGGGGGCCATAAACGCAGGCGCCATTGGCCTCTCGCGGCCGCGGCTGCTTCGCCGGCGCCGGCGCCTCCGCGCGCTCCAAAGCAGACCTGCCCGCCCCGCTTCGCTTACATCACGTAGAAGCAGAAACAGTCGGTTATGGCGAACTCTGAACCTGGGCTCTAGTTAACGTAGGAAATCCCAGTGGGTTCAACTCGCTCTCTTATTTTCTTAATATTCACACAAATGAGATAGCTGGAGAGTGATTGGCGGGGTCGGGCATTGCGGAGGCACCTGTCTCGTTCGTTCCCGGCGATGAGGCCAGCAGAAAACGTGACTTCCGGCACCGTCCTTATCGAGAACAAGCGACAGGCCTGTTATGCAGGTGAGCCCTCTGCGTCGGCGGACGAAAATGCGACGAGGAATAACGAATTCTTAATAAACATCGCACACGAATTACTTCTTCCAAACAACCACTTTGACTATGAAAATATTATTGTTAAGTTCTGCTAGAACACATCTTATACTCTCGAGTTTTGAAAGTTTACAAAACAACTTTCATTGGAGGCGGTGGAGGGTGTAGTAAGAGACCGTTTCCAATTATTTTTCTATTAAATTAATGACAATTTTGTGTTCAATTACTTTCCCCTTCGTAAGATAGCTCACGCCGACGCCGCCAAGAGAAGGCGCAAAGCGCCAGCGCCGCCGATGAATGGAGGTCCCGACAGCTCCTCGTCGAGGGCCTACGGAGGACGACACACGACACACGGAGAGCGAAAACAAATGGCGGAAACAATCTGCAACAGAATGCGTTCTGCGCGGCTCTACAATTGCAAATACTTCACTTCGAAGAGCATAAATGAAGTTTCAAATGTTATTTTCCCTAGACACACATCTCTTTTCAAAGTTCGTTTCTGCAAAGTGCTCATAGCACCGTAGGTGAAGACATGCAGCAATTATTATTCTTTTCATATCAATGATGAAGTAGACCATTCTCTATAAAAGTGGTATTTCAAACCAGTCTCGCAAGCCACGACCACACCTTGGTATAAGGGAACCTCAGACACACTTCCGTGTTTTCGTGCTTAGAACTCAGTTTCCACATACACCACTTAACATGCAAACGACCCGGGAAAACTTCTCAGTCACACTAATTTGAGGTGACACAAGGTTTTGTTTCAAAGGGGTCAGTAAGCAACCTCTTCTACAAGAAATAAGTGTAAATTATGTATATTATTGATAAATTCATAATATAAATTGACTGAGTAGTCTTAAACTACTAACTGGACGCTGAATTCAGAAAAGCGTTGTTCTAAAAAAGCAGTCACAGAACGTAATGTAACACGTGTTCTAAACTCACGGAAAATAACAACATAACCGATGAGCTATTCACGAGTTTACTCCAAAAAAGGTAAACTCTGATAAATCGACATAATATAAAAACTATCATTATAATTCGCCCTGATACAAGAAATGATCAAGTGGCGATCTGGAATCAACTTGTGTTAAGAAAAAATATCGACACAAATGTACCAAATAATTCAATTTAAAAAACACATGCATATGCATGCATGCATGCATACACACACACACACACACACACACACACACAAAGAAAAATCATTCAATAAAGGGCAAAAATAAGAAAAACAATTTCCAAGTAGGCGAACGGCATCATTTTCCCATGTACCGAGCCCAATAAAAAGCACACGGTCAATGAGCGTCGTAAAGAAATTTTTTTTTTGCTCATTCTTCCCCAATCACCCCGCCCACGCGCCTCGCGATGAAGGCGGCGGGAAACCCGAAGTCGCCTCTCAGGTGCGAGGGGGCGTGCGTGCGTGCGGACGCGAGGGCCAGCGCGTAAAGCTCTCGTTCACCGATCAATACGCACGCGAGCCCCGCACGCGTCTGCTCGCGGGTGGCGGGCGGCGGGGCCACCCGAGCGGAGGCAAAGCGTCTGTCGAGAGCCTGGAGGGGGCGCGGCGCGCAGCGGCAACTTTCGGCACTTGATCAACTTCGCAAAACAATTTGCTTCGCCAACAAGCTGCTTCTCTCTTCAGACGCCCTTCCAACTTCCTTCGAACGCGCCTGGGAAAAAGCGCGCCAGGGAGCGGCGTGCACCGATTAATTAACATAATTGCAATTTCCTTTTAATCAAAATTTCATACAAGACCAACAACTTAAAGGGATTAGAGCGAAAAATTCATTTCTTTATTAAGTATTACAAAATAATTTCATTTTCAATTTAGACGTGTTCTGCAATAACCAGTGTTCATTTGTTTTTAAGAGAACCTATAATAAAATATTAACTTTCCTGTAAACTAACTTGCTCTTTTTTAGACAAATCCGAAATAAAAATGCGCCGTGAAAACATAAAAAGGTTGGAAAATAATCCCTTCCTGCTTGGCCGGTTTATAATCGCTGTAACTTATTTTCATGAAGACTGTATTTTACAAGTGAATATGAATTTACTTTAAGGAATAAATTGTAAAAATTTCAATTTCTAAAGCACGTTGGACACGGAAATTCTTCACGGATGCATAAATGATTAAAAAATCGTATAAATTCGCGGTAAATACGTTTTCAATGTACGTAAGGTTGTTGTTTTTACTCCTAGTCACTAATGTATGATGAAATATGAATGAAATGAAATATTGAGTTTATTTTTAGATGTGACAAAATACAAAAGGGAACAAATAATAAATAATGAAGTCGACGACTCATGAAATTAAGGTCACATGCAAGACAATATTCATTATGCAAATATATTTAAATTCCTCTCATTCGATAGGTGTAAAAAAACCTTTACAGGAAAAATAAAAAGTTCCAACTATTTACTTACCTCAAAGTCTCTTAGAGCTTTTTTCGAAGTTACGGTCGGTTCAACAAATGAACTATTGATTTTAATGAAAAAGCAAGCTTTGTGTTCATTAGAAAAATGTAAACAGTTGAGCTCGTTTCAAAAATAAAACAGCCATTTTTCAAAATGTTTGCCCTTTAAATTGATTTGTATGAGATTCTTTAATTTATTAAGAAACCTGACTGACTATTTTATTTTCTTCTTTCTGATGTGGACTTTACAAGCCACGTCTTTAATTAGTGAGTGTAAATATAAAACCAACTTTCTATAGAAGTAAAGCATAGGTGGAGCAAAGGTAATATAAATCTAAATTTGAAATTTTCTATAATCATTACAGTGCTTTATTTACACACATAATAATCGTTATTGAGAATCTACATACTAAGTTAATCTACAGCTACGAAAGCAGGGCAACGATATCAAAATTCCTTTGTACTAAGTAATATTATTTCAATAATATTATAATACAGTTTATAAGTGAAATTTAAGACATACAATAGGGCATAATAAGGTGAAAAGTTTGTGGAAGGGCAAAGAATGCTTTTCCTCTCTCCTTTCACGACTTTCTTCGAGTCCTCAGTTCATGTGTTGGGCATTACCTTCGGTAGAAGAAATAACAAAGCTATTTCAGAACGGTACCGCTCTACGATGCTGGAATTCAAATATGGTCGTTTACTTTCTCTATGGACATTTAATTTTTTGTGTCCATCGGGACGTAACGACTTGCAGATTTCACTGACGTATAACGTTCGTCACAATCACAGCAGGTTATAAAATCGCTGCCGAGCCCAAAGCGTAGCTTAAGCCGGCAGCGCACGCACCTCGAGCACAGAGCCCTTCATTCGATTTCAAAAAGGACGAATGCTCTTTTCAATAACGTGAAATTTTTTAAATCTTTCATTACGGGGATTTAGTGGTTTTTATGCAAATGAAGGAAAGTGAAAAACTGATCTAGGCTGATATATTATTTTCATTGCATTTTATGTAGTTTACATATACAATCTCTATGACTTGCCGGGTCTCTCAACCCACCTGCGTGCACTGCCGGGGTAGCTTATTTCAAAGTAGCCTTGCCCCTTTCTTTAGGCTCCTTGACTCAACGTTGCCTCCGCGCGCTGCCCCCCGTGGCCCGCTCTGCCCCGCCGGTCGAGGGGCGTGGGCTCGGGCACGCGACTCCCTGCGGAAGCCGCCCAATCCCGTTAGCAGCCACGCGCGGCCCCGCCCGCCCAGCGCTCGCCCTCGCCCACAGAAAAGGGACAACTTCCGACTTGACAGCTACGACCAATTTACTTTAATCGTCTTTGCAACTCCACGCGCTTTTGAGGAAGTGTGTGGATCGCAGCTTTGCTTCCTGTGCAGCCCTGCAAGCCGACGGGAGGGCGTCTCCGTTCATTGGACGGCCAGTTTGCGAGGTCTTTCTCGCTATCTGTGTAATCTTACGTGGCTCGCACAAGACCGGGAAGAGGCTCTTCGAGCCAAAAGTTTCCTCGCATCCTCCCTCAACTCGCCGCATGGTATTCGATTTGCTGCCTGTTTCACTTGAAGCTAAGGTACTGACGTCCTATCCTTCTCAACAAACACGCACGAGCCGCCCCTCAGAGAAATTACAAGCGCATCTCTCTGATTCTATGTAAAAGGACGCCGATGTGTTCTTCCCCTCGTGCGAACAATGGAGCAGGCAGGAGGGGCCACAGATGAGCCGCAACGAGACCGGACGTCAAGCGAGGCTTCCCCACGGCCAGGCTCTACCACAACAAACTACAGCAAGGCAGAAGGTCCACTCTCGCTCTCCCAACTTCCCTTCCGTGGGCTCCAGGCCCTCCCCTTTCGACCAGCTCCGCTCCGCTCCCGGAAGCCAAACTGATGAGAGACACTCAGAATTCAACAGGTTTTGAATCGAACTGAAATAGGAATTTACCTCGAAAACACATGTTACTCTTTCAGTGATTAAGTTAAAATTCCAGATGGGAGAATTATTCACACTCTAGGAATGTTGATAATTGAATGTGCATGCGATAGACTCGGTATAACACCCTTGGCCCTTGTCGCACCACTCGGCCTAAATCCCTTGGCTCACTGCTCACAACTTCATTCTGTCACTACAGTCTACCGCTACAGCTCGTAACTTGCTACACATTTACGCGATCCTTAAAGAGAGGAGTTACACGAATTTGTTTCTAAAATAAGTTTTTTTAAAGTAACTCAAATTTCGTAAGTAACAGAAGTTATGTCAAGCAAAGCTATTTTCCGCAATGGAAGTTTTCAACTGAGGTACAGTTCGGTTGCGACTGCGAGATTCATAATAATAACAATAATAATAATAAATCTTTATTAATGGCCAGGCGAGATTTAGGGTCATATCTGATTGTGATATCTCAGCAGAATTTCTGAGCAAACGGTTTGGAAGATTTGTCAGTTATGTAAGGATTTACATAGCGTTTTTAATTCATCTATCGCTTTTCAAATAACGACTTCTACCTGAGAACGCATTTTTTTACAAATACCGAAAAGATAAAACAAAAAAATGAAAACGATGACTTAGTGACGAGGATCGTCAATCACACTCAGGCCAAGCTCTCTATGAGAGTTGCAAAGAAGCCCTTTTTGTGAGCGCTCAAACGCAAGAAGCCTCCAATCTGGAGACGCCTTTTCGTCAATTGTAAGTCAGTGAAGTCCGGGAAAGAGAACGCACGCGACCAACTATTCTCTCACGAGCGATTAGTTAAATTTCCTTGCGAACGTCGTAGCGCGTAGCGGCCTGCGCCCTGGCCGCGCTCCCCCCGAGAAACGGCGGGCCCGGCCGTTGCCACAACAAGAGGGCTGCGAGGGGGCGGTTCAGGAGGCCCGCGCGCGCACGCGAGTGCGACGACCGCCGTGCGTGGGCTGCAGCGTGCAGCTTGCGCAGGTCGCGCCAACCGCTCACTCCCGCAGACGCCGCTGTTCAGTGAGGAGCACAGAAATAATGTGTGACCATGGCGGTGACGGCGCTAAAGTTCGTGGATGTGGTTCACCAGAGGCAAATTCCGTCGCGGTTTTCGCTCATAGAATATAAGGCATAAAGAAATGACAACGTGATATTAAAACCGCGATACTGTACAGATATTTAAAAGGATGGCAGAAATGCACGACATAAAACTCTTACATCAGACGAATGTCACTGAGTAAACGAAGCGAATTAACTAATCGTAGCAGTCCTGACTAGACTGAAATGTTATGTTAACGATCTTCACTTCATTTTCGGAGCCAAGTCATAACATACGTTGGCGAAGCGGTTGCATGAAACAAGAGAAACGAGTGTTCTCAAACTAAATTGCAATCGTGCGTGGATTCTTGAATACGTACGTTATTACTGCTACGCCTAAAATGGTGGACTGTGGTCTAGAGCCACTTCCACTGCTCGAGTCACAGAGATCGAACGCGTAAGTGATGCCGTGATGATGAGGACGGCGGCGGAAGAGAGGCAGGGGAAGGGGAAGGGGAAGGGAGAAGCCGCTTCGGCACCGCACATCGCACGTGGGTGGGCCTGGCATCTGCCGCTTCTCTCAGCTGAGAGAAGGACCTGGCTAATGAGCGAGGGCCGGAAACGTCCTACTGACCGTAGCTCCTTGCCAGTCCGGGCACAGGCACGGGCACCAACGTCTCGGCTGCCATTCTCCGAAATGGGCATTTGGTGGTAGAACGCGGCGTCCGCCGCGCAGCCGAGGAGCTCCGGTCTCGGGCCGGGGGCTCGGCCTCTCCTCGTCTCGTAACGCAGCCCGCAAGCGCCACCGCAGTCGCCTTCAGCTCTTCCTCCTTCGCCCGGCGGCGGCGGCGGCGGCGGCGGCGGCGAGGAGAGGCGTCGGCGGCGCGTGGGCGCGTGGGCGCCGCGGGGCGATGACGCACGCGGGCGCCGGCGTCGGCGTCGGCGTCGCGGGGGCGGCGAGCAGCTGCAAACGGGCCGGGGCAACGCGCGCGCGCCGACGCAGACGCCGACGCCGACGCCGACGCCGACGCCGACGCCGACGCCGTGGGCGAGCGGGAGAAGGTCGCCAGGGCGACGACGCCGGCCTTCCCAAACACAAGCACTCGCCTTGCGCCGGTGCGCCGCTCTCAATCAAGCTATCTCTACGTCCATCAATATTGCACACACCGGGGGGGATAATTCCAGGTGGATGCAACTTCGCTCCTCCCACACGTCCAGACCATCTCCGTAATTGTCTTCTTTATTACACTATTAGAGACAAATCGAATGGGAGTTAATATTTACAAAAACCCATAATATTAGGGGAATTAGCCACTCTTACTCACATATTTAGATGCAAACGATTGTAACAAAACTAAATAACAAATAATAAAATAATAATAATAATAGTAATAATAATGAATATTAAAAGCAACACGAAAGCTTTACGCTCTAATCTAGGTTGCATTACAAAAATACTAAATACCCCCGTGTGTTATAGTTACTAAGAAGGGAGGAAGAAACCTCGCTTCTCCATCAATTAGTCTTTGCGGAAAGGTTGAGCAGTCAATTTGTTATAAACACAGACATGAATCAATATTTCATAAACATTTGAAATACGTAATTGACAAAACTCGAAAAACAACTATTCCAAATGCAATTAAATAATACTTCGCTTAAGATACGTATTATTAACTACTACATTGGTCAATAAACGGGCGACGAAGTATTGTTCGGGACGTCCTCTCCAGAGAAAAGGCGTTCGCCCACAAGACCAAAGCCAAAGCCCTCGACGAAGACCGGAGGTTTCCAAGCCATTTCAAATGCACAGTCACTTCCAGAATTAATTCTCAATTGTAAATATTTTTTTACAATAAAGCATTTTTATAATAAATGTTCTTACAATATTTTTTATTAACATATTTCACGCAGTGCCACATGAAGAGAGCGTAGCCATACGTGCGAGGGATTATATCGGGATGAAGAAACAAAAGTAATGAACCCGAGATTACTGGCTTTGGCTCATTTTGTAAATCATTTTAGGTAAATGCTATCATAAATGTTATAGATCATGCAAAGCTTGCGTCAAGATTAAAAGCATTGTAAAGGCGAAAACAGTTTAATAACATATTTGATTTTAAACTAAAATAGTCCAGTGACAACACTGAGCAACCGGTAATTAAATGTGCTAATAGGCGGCAAACATACATGCGAGGAGCAGAGAAGAAAGGGTACAAATGGCAGAAAATGAATTTAATTTGAACGTAATAAATGTCTGACGAAGTGTACCTGAGTACAGGGAATTGCAATGTTATGTTCTTTAGTTCCCTAATAGAAGTATAATCCAAATACTGTAAAATCCTACTAAAATTGAAGTAACGAAAACGAAACATACTACAAATTGTATAATTCAAACGTTAAATTCACTTGCTTCCTTATGATAGAATGAGGAAGATAATACACCGAGACTCGCAACCGGGAGAGATAGGGCACAGAAACAGGCAATTGCCAAGGATTCTCATCCAACTCTCGAAACTAGCAATGAACATCAGACCCCTCACAGTCTAACCTTACGAGGTCATGCTCAGTGACGGTGTATCTGCTCAGCTCAAAACACCCACGCGTACAATATGTCCCTGGACAGAGTAAGAACCTGAAGAACCAGCAATATCTACATCTAAACCAACTTTATGCCTTGTGAACAACTGAGTGCCGCATTATGTACACGAATGTGCGTGCACAATTAACCACGCGCTCTTCAAGGCTCTTGTGTTTAAAATGACGCACAAGCAGGAAAGTAATCTTCGAACAGGAGGTAAAAAGAATAAAAATAATGTATAAATGGGTTACGTAAAAATGAAGGATGTATGGGATTCAATACAAATCACTAATAACTAGCATTTTTTTGTAAAGGAAAGCACAAATATTTACGCGGTATAAATTCAACAAATAAAAAACAATTGCCGTTTCTTTTATATTAACACTAATGTGTGACAATCCGCACCAAAACATACACACGTCATTTTGGCAACCGTAGAATTCAAGACTCAATACCACACGGAGGGCATCCGAGAACACGTTGGGCCGTCGTCATAAGCGAGCTCACATGCTCCGATTGCCGTTGGCCGATCGCGTACTGGTTTTGCCACACGAGGGCTGCTCGGCCGGACGACTGGCCGGACGGCGACGGGGGAGGGCGTGGGCGAGGGCGAGGCTTCGATTCCCCCGTCTCCATTAATTAGGCGCAATGGGCCATTTCCCTCGGCGGCAGAGGCGCGCGCGGGCGGCGGAGGCGCGACGCAGGTGGCGACGCGACGGGAGGCGTCCGGCGCTTCGGGGTGGGGGACGGCGTCGGAAGGGTAGTTGCTCTTCCTCGGGAGGGGGGGGAGGGACTATTTCCGCGGGAGGCCCTGTCGCTCTGGCAAATGCACGGAGCGCACAGGTACTTCTTATTAAAAGCTAATAAGCCTGTCTACGCAATTTCCGGACGGATGGCGGGTGGCGGGACTGGCTTCGCGTTCCGCGCCCCCCCCCCCTCGCTTCAACGCAACGGCGGCGATGACGACATTAAAATTGCACCAGACATTTTATAATGTTCAACCACGCCATAATGCCATAATACCGAATCCCATAATACCACTGTACCGGATACATAATATAATACCGAAAAGCAGAACGATCATAACAAGTTTCGCCTAGCTGTTCTAAGATAAAATGGCGTATTTCCCAACGCGCATTAGGTCATGCACGTGTAACATTTACCCTTATACCACATTTTCGGAGATAATTACATGTATCCTTTCGAACAAAAATCTCGAAGTCTGCTTACAAGCGCCATCACAAACTAAAACTGCCACCGACGAAAGTACAGGAAAAGATGGATTCCAAATAAAGAATATTAATAAATCGTACATAGCAAATTAACGTACGCTATCTATATGGAGATATTTTTTATGTAAATACTGCTGATGGAGAGGTTGGTCCTGCTTCATTCCTTCACAAAATGGCTACGCCTACAGCCAGCTCCAACTCCGTACACTTCGTCACAACCGAAAGAGTCATTCGGGTCTGCGCAATATGTTAACAACTCGCTGAAAGAACCGGAAATAAAGTAGTGCAAAATTATTCGTCCAAGTAGACACCTGGTGCACAAATGCTCCCCCTGCAATTGCCGCTACAAGTGAATCTTGTCACGCGAGAAAACTTTTACTTCAGAATTATCATTTCATTAGTTTGGATCCAATAAATGCAACTTCAGCAAAACAAAAGGTTTTCGCAGAAATCTAGGCTTTTTCGCCTTTGGAAATTCCATTTTCTATGTTGCTGATGCTACTGAGAATGTTTAGTCTACCATCGCCAGATCTTCATTATTTCAACCCGACCGGAACGAAAGACCAGGAAGCGCAGCAGCGCACTCTGCTCCACGTCCACTCGCCTTCCTCTCGCAACGAGGTCACTTTATTATGGCGATCTCTAACTCTTGCTTCCGTAAAACAACAGCTGCTCTACGAGGAGAAAGTAACAGGAAAATGGTTTTGGCACGGTCAGTGACGCTTTCAAACAGTTGCAGCGGTCTGTACTCAAACACCCAGTCTTGCACGAAGGAAATACAATTAGCAAATTTTAAAGTATTTAAAGAAATGCAACACTTCAATCACTGACTACAGAGAAATATTCGCATGAGCTCATGACCTTCAAAACACTAAGAAGCCAGAAAAGATTAGTGCCTACGAATCAAAAGCAAAAGGAATAGGGAATGCAATCGGAGAGAGATTCTTTACTTTACCAGGGGGCGCTGGAGAGCTTGTGGGCCTTTGTTCTGTCTAAGAAATTACAAAATGTTAGCTGTTAAGTTACATATCGTCTACCTACTTTAAAACCGTGACAGGTATAAAAGCCAAATACCCAGTTGAAAAGCAGCTTCAACTCGATACTTTGACAAAAAAATATTTCCCATCACGAACACGAGCAGCCTTTTCAACCTACAACAAGAACCTAGCTTCGCTATCAAACTGCTCAATTTTCGTTTCACACTTGCGTGGAGAGGCTGGAATTTCAATAACAGTGGGTCAGATTACAATTCATTTTCATTTGATTCCGCTACCGCAACGGCGTCGACGAATCCACCCAGAAGCCGCCGCGAGCGAAGCGCGACGCCCCAAGCGGCAGCGGCAGCGGCACCGCCCGCCCTGGGCCACGGGGGCGCCAAAACCACAGGTCAAGAGGTCCCCAACAGCCTGCCTCCCCACGCGCCACAACGCGAATGGAGGAGGGAGAGAGCTGCGATGCTAGTGCAACGGAGGCCACACGAAGTGATGTACACATCGAAAATCCTTATTATCGCGCTACTAAACGTTCAGTAAACACATTAATTTCTGAGTGCTTGTGATTCGGTCGCAACAAGAATCCTTGTCACTAAATATTATAAAATCTGTGAAAATTAACGCTGCAAGTCCTGCAACAAAGAAACAATAACTTCGGCCCTCCGATGATATCGATGTCATCACTACCTAAAGTTTTCATTAATGAACTATTTTCCAATAATCGTTTTATTCTAATTATTCTCTATCTCCGAAGGAGAAAAAACAAACTCTCCTCTCTTTCCGAGTTGCTTAATTTCGCTCTCTTTGGGCACCTCCACGAACAACTTATATTTTCGGAGAATCCCAAACCGCCGCGGCAGATTGCATGAGATGGAGATTGAATCTCGCCCCCAGCGCCGTCGCACCGCAGACGCTGAAGAGCTTCACTTCCAGGCACAATCCGCTCCGGAGGCCACAGCGACAGCTTCAATTAATTAAATAACAATCGACGCAAATGGTTCATTTGAAAACCACTTTTAATGTGGACGCGGCGAGCGTGATAACACGCTCATCGCTGGCTAGCAACCACGACTATATCCACCGGCTTCGCACGAAGTAATTCGTTACTACGTGGATTATTAACGCAACATTAGCAGAGCTGCAAAACAATCACGGCTGCTAATGAACAGTTGAAATAGAGAATATTGGTGGATCAAAACAAAATTAAATAAATGCATTATCCAAAATTTATCATTACACCAGAAACCAACTGTAACGGGAAACACTGAATAAACCAGCAACAATACTGCATTTTTACCTACCAAATGTTCACCTACGAAACTAATTCAAGCACATTTGCCCTTTCTGAAACTTCATCAGAAATGCCGCCACTATTTTAAATTTATGCGTAGTTTTAAGTCCTTTTCGTAGCAGATCATCCTCACCTAGAGTCCATCCATTGCCAAATAAAACATTTCGTTTCAGCAACTCTCCGAAACAATCGAAAATCAAATGCTGCCGAAAGCGATCCGACCTCACCGCCAGCTGAAAGAGGGAAAACAAACAAAAGTACTCTCGCTGAGCGAAGATTAACGAGAACAACAGCGCTGCAGAATTTAATTATCCCTCGCATCGGTGAGGGTCTATCATCAAAGCTGGTCGCTCGCGCGGTAAACGGAGCGCTATAAAAACAGGGAGGATAAAGGAGGGTGGATGAAAAGGGGACGGGATAGGACGAAAAGCGGGAGGCAGAGAAGAACGAGGAGAGGAGGACATGTAAAGAAGGGAAAGGAGGAAGACTGAAGTGGGGTGAAAGGGAGCAGTAATATAGAGGGAGAGAGGCAGTATTTCGTACTTCTAATAGAATGAGCCAGAATTTCGATACGCCGTTTAGCAGGGCCCGCTTCTGGAAGCAATTGTGGATCCTTCGCCACCGATGCATTTCGCCCGCTATCTCGTGAATTGCTTGTTTCATTTCCCCCGCGCGGGAAATATTGGTCGTAAAGCGCGCGAGCGGCCCCGCCCCTGCGTCTTCGCCCGCGGAAGCAGACGGCTGCGCCGCCCACGCAGCCAGAGCACTGCAGGCGGTGCGACGCCGCCCGCTGCGCTCCGGATGTGGACGAAGTCCCTCGCGCCGATTCATTCCATTGCATGCAATTTAGGCTCCGTAAACTGCATATTTTTTGCCAAGACATGTTCTAACGTTCGGCGTAAATTCCTTCAATACAAAAATCACAAACTGGAAAGAACCCCTACAATAGAGAGTCTTGGTAAGTAAAAATGAATGTGTGGATGTGTGTTATTCTTTAGTTCCAACAAACTACTGAACGTCATCAGAAGCTCCGAAATTTTGCAAGAATTCTTTTGACCAGCTGAGGAAAAAAATTAGGGTAATTTGCGGCCCCCAAAAATGTAAAATATTATTACGATCAACTTTATTCCAGGAAATCGAAGCACAAATGAATATCCGGCCAAAGTTGGTTTACTTCAGTTTCGATATCGGTGTATCGATACACGACAGCGGTCGATTAGAGTTAAGCGCGACTGTACCTGTATATTTTTTTGCAGCAACCCAGTCGCAAATAATTTCCTTATTTTTGGTACTAATAGTAGTTTTAAAAATACACTTGGTTTAAATTTACAGAATTACTCTATTCCACGAACTTAAAACGTGAAAGTTAAATATTACTACGTTTACGAAACCACTCAACGAGAGTATATTCTTCTGAACAACATAAGGAAAATTCTAGAAAATAAGCAACTGCAACAAAAGTTGTTTAGACCATTACCGACTTCTTTTCTATGCCTTTACCTATTACCTATTCTTTTCTATGATATTGAAAGGGTATTTACGAATCTGTACTAATTAACTATTGTTAAAAAAAGTCGGTAATATTCGAAAATAGAGATAATTTTGTTTTGGCATTTTTTGTGTTTTCTTTCTAATTCCCTGTAATGGAGATTTTTTGTGGCATGTAGAACCAACAATTTACGATCTGAACTAAGGAAACTAAAGACGATACAGATGTGGCGTAATATAGTATGAACTCTATTGTAAACTCACTAGCGCAAAAACTTTGTTTTGTTATAGTTTTCGATAAAAAGAGAGAATGTGTCAATGAATGAGTTTCAATGTAAACAATTATATTCGAGTACAGTCTACTTTATAGGAAAATTCTCGTACTTCTCAAATTTTGTTATAGAAGTTCATTATAATACGTCACTGTAATACTATATTGTGAAAACTTGCCTGTCACTGCTACCGAAAGTTCTTGCACATCCATATGCCTTCAGAGTTCATTCTATCATTCCGTTCCTCGCATGCACTTGCAAGTGACTTCGGCCCTTCCCTCGTTTCCGATTCCCCTTTGCATTAAATGGGACTTCGCGTTACACCTTTGCGACCGCTCCCCCTCGCACCGCACCTGTCTGGCCCACCACGGATGGCCCTTCTCTCCGAACCTCCCCTCTCTGCTCCATCCCACTCCGCCCATCCCCTCTGGCCTCCCGGTTCGGCTCCGCTCGTAGCTCGCCTCTCGCTGGCTCCTCAGAGCGCCCAGTGCTCTCGTCGCTCGCAGCCAACCGGCACTTGCGGGGCACCACTTTCCCTCCAACCCGCCCTCAGCAAGAGCGCAAACAGTCATACACGATACAAACCCCGCTGGTAAAGAAGCAATTCAAAAGAATCAGTCTAAACCCCTAAATACAATTTACAATACAACGTTAGGAAAAGTGGCCAGGATCCGCGAAAGCAATTTACTTTTTACACGCAAGAAAATAGTTAAAAAGAGGAGAATTTTACCAGCATTAATTTTCGTCTTCAATTATAAATAAATAGTAATATTCGTACCTCTGAACACACCAAAACAATTATATGAGATCGAAAATTACATAAATTGAGACTCGATTTACTTTCGTCTGGGTTACATGCACTTGAAACTGGTGAAAATAGCAAGTTGAGGATGTATCGAGAATTCAGAGGAAAATTATACCTCCCCGATCATTCGAACTCTGATGTATGCCCTTTAAGGTTTTCCGCAGCAGGCTCTATCTCTACCTTCAAGCCAATTCTGTGCATTTTCAAATATTGTAGATTTTTGTATGCTTGGGAAAGAGGAAATCAAATAAATACAGAAAGAGAGAGAGAGAGAGATTCAAATACACTAAGAAACTAACTATTCAACGCTCCTCTACTGATGGCAGGTGTGACCGAGGTTTCAAGAAACTGAGAACTAGATCCGCATTTCCATCTCCTTGCCTTGTAGTTCGCGAATAGTGCCATTGCCCAGCGAAGGAGCAATTATTTCTGGTACACTCGTTTTACTAGCCAACACATTGCCATGCATACTTCATTAATGCAAAAATTAACCACTCAGGACCCTTCTAAGAATGCGTCATCAAAAAGAGTTTCCAGTAAGATTTTGCCTCTTCACTCTCTTAGAAAGTTTCTTCAACGAAAGAACAGAGCATGACGCTACAAAAAAGGTCCCGTCATCTTGCAGACAGAGAATCAGTTATTGGATTTCGCTGTAGTGTGAAGCAAAGCAAACGTATTACTCTAGGTTGGAGATTCATTAACTTTTCAATTACCCTGATAAATTCGAAAGGACAGAATCTCAGGAAGGTGTAATTTCGAAGACTATGTTAGGTTCTAAAACAAAGTTCTGAAGGAAAGTAATCACAGACAATCCTGTTTTAAAAATTCCGAAATCAGCTATTGAAATAATAGTTTTTACTAATTCGCCTAATAAATAAATTGGCATTCCCGTGACCAAATTTGCTCGAGATGTGTAAATCGCATAGCTTCATATATGAAAGGGAAATCCGAATTATTACTATTAATACAACGATGTTACAAGGGAAATTGTGAGGGCATTGTCAATGATATTTAGCATATCAGTCATGGTATGAACATTTTTAATGATATATATATATATATATATATATATATATATATATATATATATATACATACATACATACATGAAATAAATTAGGAGGAACCATTTACAAATGTAAAGCCAAATTTCAATATACTTAGATACTAAAATAAATTAAAATACAGTGTCTAAAGCGCTCCCATTGTATTATTAATATAATTACAAAACGTCTTCGTGAAAACTTAGGCAATATTGCAGATCTGGTGCGTTTTTATAAAACAGTACGGAGCAAATTTCCCACAACATCCTGCAGGGATGAGAAGCATGATTAAGCAGGAGCAATACAAGCGAACCAAAATACCGTTCTTTTAATAGCTAAGCTTTCATCAAAGAAAGGGGCAGTCACTTGCACTTTTACGATGCGCTAACTAGCATAATCGTCCAAAGTAAGTGCAAATGTGCCTGTCGTTCGCTAACTTCGTTAGCAGTTTGTAAAAGTTAACGCCCAGATTACAGCTCAGGCGTCAAATCAGTCTACGCAAGGTCGAACAAACTGAAACCTTGTTTAAAGTTCTCAATGTGTTTCCTCTCCCAGAAATTCATAAATAATCCCACAAGGGAGAAATAATTTTCCGTATGTGATTACCCTTCGCGTATTTTGCACTTTGCGTCTTCTCAGATGAAATGAGAACATCTGTATGACGCAAAAGACGTTTCAAAGCAAAACACGAGATTCATATGTTCTGTGATTAAAGCCACGCGGACTGTGGCGAGTGCGGTGCGCCCTCGTCGGATATTCCCTTCCACGAGACACGACAGAGTGGTCGGCGAATCGCAGCACTGCGCGCTAAAAAGGGGCCAAGTGCGGTTGAGTGGACAACTCCACAGCTATTAGACACAGGAAAAATAGGTCTGCTAAAGCACGGGTCAAAATATGCACGTTTGTAACCTCAAGTCCACAGACAACATTGCTGAGATATCCTACAAAGAAAGACAACACGGCCACAATACAATAAAATTCAACTGACACACCTAGAAACTAAAACATTCTGGAACACGATTACTTATACCTTCTGTGAAACCTAAATCCCATGGGTTCGAAAGGGGCCGTAGATCGTCAGGGCATTCGTTACTACTGCAACCCAACAGACGAAGTAAGACCCCCTCACAATAGTCACAACCGCAAATCACATTAAAGATCTTTGAGTTCTTGGGAAACTTATTTACAATCTAAAAACGTGAATTTAATTTGAAATTCGTAGATACATGAAAAGCTTAGTTCTGCGGAATACGACAGAACTGTAGACTAATAGTGAACTAAACTGATATCTACAAAGGTAAATGACATTGTCGAATACAATACTAATTAGCATCTTGGTTACATATCTTTTCGTGATATTTTAGGCATGCCTAATTCTAAATTCTAATTTATATAAACTACTAACGTCGAAAATTTGAAATAAAATCAGAGAAAATCATCAGACCAGTTAGCTCAATCTAACTAATACATCTTTTGTAATTCACAAACTTGGTAGCTATCCTAGAAAATAATTAATCTGTCGACTTAATAACAATTTAGCTGTGAGAAGACCGAAGCCAAGACTGCGATACGGACATGAGCAATCGAGCTAGAAAGATCCAGTTCACGAACGACCAACAACAGCGAATCAGAATTAACAGAAGCGAGTTCCAGAGACAAGAAAAGTTCAAACCTGCTGGCACGCGGCCAATTTCAATCAATCATTTCGACATGGAAATTCAATATTCTAATTACCAAAAACTAGCATACAGAAGGTAATTGAAATGGGAACAGAGCCGGCGAGAAACGGATCACTACGTCCAAACCGAAAATGATTGATCGGCGTTTCCACTGCTACGATTATTAGTCCCGTAAGGGTAGTGCACGCCCGATCGCAGGTGGTGGGGTGGTGGGGTTGCGGGGGTTGCCGCCGGGGCAAGGCACTGGGCGCGCGGTCTGCTTCTTCATAAATTGTGACGTTCTCTACTACATCTCACATTTTGGTTTCTTTATAAGCTCACTTACCCTGCACAAGCTGTGGCATTTGTTAACGTATGCAAAATTAATTACAAATAGCATTATCATTATTATTATTATTCGCCTAGTGTTGAAGGGCGCAGACGGCGCCGAGCTGAGAGCATCAGTCGCGCCCCGGGCCTTGGGCCGCCCTCGCACTCGAGGTGCCCGGCGCCGGGATTCGCCCGGGCCAAGCAAACGGCGAGGCAGCGAAATGGATTTCAACGTCAACGTCTCACACCGAGTAACCTCTCACATTCAAATCCTAGGCATTAAAATGAAATTTCAATGTTCATCTTTATCAATTCGCCGATAAGAAGAGAGACCGCACAGCTTACTCGTTGCCCACGTCTCAATGCCTAGAAGGAATACGAAGAAGGGAATACAATGGCTTGAAGGTCGCCTCGGGCGAGAGAGTTTGGCCGATGAATATACTACAAACAGCGTCCCTTTGGTTCTAACACATGAACTAACAACGTTACCATCCGTTACTATTTCATATTTTAACTTTCAGAATATTTTGATCACGGGAATTTTTTCATTCACAAACGAAACCTCGCGAAAGAAAAAATAATAACATCGATGTCAAAAAAACATCGGCGTTTATACATCGATGTTTCTAGAAAGACATCGGTGTCGCATCCCTGGGCGCCGCGCCGCCCCGCGCGCCACTCCCGAGACCACTCCCCCCTCCACCTCCAAACATAGTCCCTCTGCCACCAACTTCTTCGTCATCTCGCACTTTTGAAACGCCTTTTCCAAAAAAATTCTTACGTTGAACGTACTTTTCCTTTCATCAATTCTTTCAATACCAATCAAATAATCGTTCACCTCTAAAGCTTTAATCAGCGTGCCCTATTAGCATAACAACTCTTCTGCCAACAGCAGATGGAAAGAAAGCCGAAACTACCCGTTTGCATCGGGTACCTCTTCAGCACGCTCGCAATTGCCCTGCGCGACTTAGCACCGCATGCGCGCCTCCCAAACCCAGATCGCACCAGAGGTACTCCTGCCTGGCAACGAGGTAATCAAAGCTCGCTTTGTATCAGCAATAAAAAGCTTTCAGCGACTATTCCCGCTAGCTCCGTCAGTTCATTCCCAGCGAAAAGCCAGATAGCGATAGTGGCGCCGCAGATGAAGCAAGCGAATAAAAATGTGCACGCAGGCCCGTCGGCGCAACGCTGTCGCTGGCGGGGAGGGGCAGGATTTGGGGCCCGCCTTTGGCGAGCCAAGTGTTTCGTCCAAACAGAGTGATCGACTGGCGATTCCGGGCACGTAAACGGCTCAGGTTATCCAAGTGGAGAGTGCGTCCCCCGGAAGGGGTGGAGGGTCCTTCATTAGGTTCATCCCACCAACGGAGCACCGCCCCAGCCGGGACAAGCTCTACGCTCCCGACCTGTGTGGTAGTGTAGTACATGGAAGTGCGTGTTGTAAGAAAGGGGGAGGAAATATCGCACACGGTACGTGGCCCGTTTGTTAGGATACTGCTCCAGCGCTCGCCGCCTAGAACTAATCGGAGAAACAACGGACAACTACCGATCACAAAAGTCGGCCGCTAGAATTCTCCTCCAGAGAGCGACAGAACACGACCTACTAGCTAGTGCTGAAGATCCTGCCCCCGCCGGGAGGCGAACCCAGAGCACTGCAGTGCGCGCAAGCGAGTGGACGTGCGAGTTTCGCCTGGCGAATCCGACCCCACTCTCCACCCAGCGAGGCCGAGCCACGATGTTGCCGCTGACAGCGCGAAGCATCGCGTGCTGCTGCCACAAACATGCGAGTAAAGGAAAGTGCGCACTGCCAGAGATGTGCGAAAGGCACCGAAAGTTTCCGTACTGGCGGGACCGCAACTGCAACCGAGCACACCGCTCAGAGCTTAGGCTCCAGAGGAAAGCCGCTAATTCGCGGGGGCGGTTGATTCTAGACGCAGGTGACAATTCCAGAGATCGGCTGCTCGAATCGCTTGCACCCAGGTTTCTTCTCGTCACTCCAGCTGGACACCGGCCGACCCCGCCTTCCCCATTCGCACTTTACTCCACGGTTGAAACAAAATGGGTTTAAAAAACCACCCAGTGGGAATATGGGGTTTTATTTTTTGTGTGTGTGTGTGTGTGAGTATGTAGGTAGAGGAATGCTCTTTTTTAAATGTAGTTCGTATAAAATACTAATTTTTCATCATTTAAACAGATTAACTAAAATTCATTCAGTACTGCCAAGTGTGTGTGTGTGTGTGTGTGCGTCTAAGTAGTATCCCTTTCCCCGTATGAAGATTACATTTCAGTTTTTGATATTTCGGTACATAACATTATACTTTATTTGAAATAATTTAAAAAATCATTAAATCTTTTAAATTACTTTCACTTTTTTTACGTATTATTTTTAAACCTGGATGGGCTTCTGTGCTGGAGAAACTTATCTAAACCTGCTTTACTCCCTTTTAGACATCTCGCCATGGGCTGTACTCCATGAAATAGAAATATTGGCGGTATTGACGCGCGAATAATACACCAATCATTAAATGATCCACAGCACTATCGAAAGAGGGTTATCATTCACATTTTGATACTTTGCAACATACGTTTATTGCAATAAATGTTAATATTTTAAATATATATTTTAATAGTAGATTTAGGTTATAGCAGCGTACATTTTAAAGCTCACCCGTCATGATATTGTATCCTGCATTATAGCAAATGACTCAGCCGGAAACAATGTTCACGTGAACGGATCTCGATGTTAAAGTAGCATTATATTGACGCAGGTGTCCAAATTCGTTCATCTGTAAACAAAATGCCCACTTCGACCAACAGAATTAAAAGGAAAAACGAAGATACCGAAAAAATCGGACAAGTCTCTTCTAAATAAAATAATTATATTCCTATTCGATAAATAAATAAATTCCGAAGATATTACGTAAAGCACAAAAATTCAGAAAAAAAAGTGCAATATTGACTACTTCATTAATGATACACGACTGCAAAATGTATATATCCTTCATAAAAAACATACATAATGCCTCCTTGGTTATGTTGATGAAATAATCGTAAGGGGAAACTGTAAGGGAGATGTGTTCGATAAGACATTTAATTACATGGAAAATGTATTATACACTGCCAGTCACTTAATAAAATCCGTATGTCAGAAGGGAAACAAAAAAAAGGATGGTATCTTTATAAAACTGTCAATTTTGGCTGTGGTTCGGTTGAGGGTTCCGCTTGAAGCGCTCGCACCGCAG
The DNA here is from genome assembly GCA_038098605.1 of Gryllus longicercus. Lineage (NCBI taxonomy): Eukaryota > Metazoa > Arthropoda > Insecta > Orthoptera > Gryllidae > Gryllus > Gryllus longicercus. The sequence continues at coordinate 2,901,421 of JAZDUA010000125.1, read as the reverse complement.
CGCTCTCGACCACGTGGGCTCCGGAGGGGCGCGTCTGGCAGGGCCGAACTCGCCGGCGACAACTCGAGCCCGTCCGACGGGGCTAATGGGCCGCCGCGTCCTTCCTGTGACCCATTACCCCGGGAAGCTTCCTGCCTCCCCTCCCCTTCCCATCTCATTTCCATTTCGCCTGCACCCATCCCGTCTCCTCCTCCTACCTCGGCCCGTCGCTCAAACCCCTATCATTTCAAGGCCTTCAATTGTGCGTCGTCGGTTCCGCCTCAACCCGTCGCTCATCGCTCGGGCATCTCTTTTAATCCCGCCCCGCCCCGCCCCGCCCCGCCCCGCCCCGCCCCGCCCCGCCCCGCCCCCTCCCGCCCCGCCCCGCCCCCTGCGTCGAGGAGCCGGCGGACTCCCAAGGTCATCGCCTCGCCCCGACCTGCTGCTTCCTCCGGGACAACGGCGACGTAGCGTAGGGCTTCCCCCTCGACAATCCCTTCGTCAAAACGTCCGCGCAACTCCGCGGCGGCCCCGACGCCACGCAAGCGATGAGTCGAGCTCCCCTGACAACGGCGCTCTCATTCACGCACGGAAAGCGTACGCGTCAAGAGCGGCTGCGGCACCGACTGGTTGGGGTTATGCCCGAGCGCTCAATTCGCCAACGCGTTCCTTTGCAGTTGGCTCGCAACCGGCTTCCTCACTACCGCTTGCAATTGCATCGGCCCTTCTTCCAGCAACTTCACTTTACACGAAATGGTATTCAATATACACGGCCATTCTATCTGTACAGAACAATTTCGGTCTCCCAGGGCGAGAAAATGCTGCAAGAAAGCACAAGCACACATTTTCTGTCCAGGTGAACCTTATTATACTTTAAACGTGAAAGGTTATTCGCAAAGACAACTGGCATTTCTTCACAGTCAACCAAGAGAGACTTAAATATCGAAACGCACGCGTCGTCGTGGCCTTAGGGAAAATTAACGAGACCTTGTTACGCAAGGAAAAGTGCGATTTAAAAACTCCTTCGTTGTCTGATCATTAAAATGGAGGCCAGTTAAAAAACAGCAAATGTAGTCTCTCAGACGAAAATCTTGACATACCAACTCGCTATGATGCATTTTTATTATATCTAAACTTAGAAAAAAATAAAAAAAACATCGATACATTTTTTCATTCTTCACACAAATGCACATCTCGTAATTTGACCTAATCGAATCTTTCCACCGATCTCTCCTTTACCTAATAACCCAAGCACCGAGCCTCATCAATCTTCATCGCGCACAGCAAGCAGCTCGAGGCGCAGGGCGGGCCGCTGCGGGACCTGAACGCCGGGAACTTTAAATTGCGTACGCTCTAATTGTAACGCTGACGTACACACTCTGCGACAATACATAACGCGGGCATTTGCCGTTTCTTATTTGGGTCACGTAACTCGACCACTATTAAGCGCTGGCACTCGCCTAACTGTTGTTCTCCGAAACAGTTGCGTTTGTATCAAGCTGCCTTTTTATTTACGAGACAGTGCAAACCAGGCGAGTATTTAACATGAGCTCTACAGCGTCCCGTTAATAATATTTTATTCAAGGGCTCAATGCACTCTCCCGACAAAGCGTTTGGGGAATGCGGCGAAGAGCGCGGGGCGCCTCGGCTGCCCAGTCTCGCTTCCGAAGCCCCGGCGAGCGGCGGGCGAGAGGCAGGCGCGGGCGGGTCGCTGACCGCTGCCTCGGCCCGCGCGCCCCGCCGCGCCCCGCCGCGCCCCGCCCCGCCGGGCTCAAAACAAATTGAGCGGGCTTCGAACTCTCCCCGCTGAAGCGGTGGCAGGACGGTCGCTGAAGTCCGAAGCAGCTCCATCGCGCCGCGTTCATCCCGAAGGAGAAGGCAGCGCGACCTACTTCTCAGAAAATGCTCATTTCTTCGTGCTGCTTAAATACTAATTATTTGTAACTTAATTTCTATTGTGTATTTTTAACTCTTTAACAAGTCACACCCGTCTCGCCAGTATAAGCTAACAACATACTGTACGTATGTTCCCTGTATTTTAACGCAGCCGCAATCCACGTAACTACTTTCCTTTCACGGTGCGCGAGTCGTAGCGTTTTTTAATCCTTCGACATGGGACCGCCGGTTTTATATTCCTTGAACGGGGTGCCGCAATTATAACTTTACAAGAAAAATCATTAGACGGGAAATCGAATCTAAGAATATCATATTGACAGACGTTCCATTTAGAACAGAATCAACTCGGGGGGGGGGGGAATCACTAGTTTTCCTCCCAATAATTTCGATTACAACTGATATCAAGTTTTGGCATTCTTTTTCTAGCGACCAAAAACTTTAATACTCACATTTCGTTTCTAACAATTTAACATATTTCTCTATTTCACTAGCCACATGGATTCTGAACACAGCAAACAAACACGAATTCATTGCAGGGTAAACGAACCGAAAGTAAATGTACGAAACAAGATGAACACAAGAACGCATGTAATAATAGACCCGCAAGAATATTTAGGGAACACGAAAATGTCATCGACGGAACTTTGAGGGGAGAGCTAGAGGCCCATTACTATCAGGAAATTGAAGTATGTAAACACAAAGGTATTCGTTTCCGATTCGATTGCTTTCGGCTTTGGGAAATCCATGTCTCCAGAGGGGCGCTACAAATGGACACTCGTCATCTGTGAATTTATTTACGTCGCACACAAAGTCTTCGCGTAGAATTAAATCCCTAGAGGCAAAAATCGTACTTTCGAACGATTTTCTGATTTTTGGTATTACCTCACTTAATATCTGCTTTAATTACATTCCGTACACATTACGCCACTCCTTATATTTACACCGAATAATACGTATACATTTGCGAATCTTTCATTAAATTTTGAGGAAAAAAACCTTTCTAACCGTCTTTAATAATAAAAATTTTCTGGAAACACAGTACTGTTTGACGTAGGATCCGATCGAGGGGGAAAAGTGTACCTATTAGTTACTTTTCTTTTTTGTTTCAATATTTTCACACTTTTATACTTTACTAAATCTGCGACACGCTTCAGAAAAGCAAAATCTGGAATTGGAACTTCAATATACAATTTAAATTCAAATATATTTTTTCCCGACTAGATACTATTTGAAAAGGGATGATTACATCCCATCCACCTCTGACACTCATTAAAATGTGATTGGCTCGAAAACACGGGAACCTGAGGCGTGCCAATGAATTATAAATACGAATACATACGCTTCATTGACAGGTTAACCATTCTGAACCCGGACTAACACAATATTACTATTAAATCAGCGTTCATTATTTCATAATTGTCTTGGAAAATCGGGTAACAATATTGTTTCCTCACGGATAATGCACTACAACGAGAAAGTACAAACAAATGAGCGACACAAACTTTTCACCGGCGCCTCTGAGTGACCGCAGTGGCAGAAATTTCCACCTTTCGGTGCGAAAGGTATCTCTGACGCTGCGGACCGAGTCATTTCACCTTCCTTTCGGAGAAACATTGGGGGACGTGGAGTAATATGTTTAACATTCACCGACAGTTGTTCACGCTGCATTCATGGTTTGCTGGTCGTAGATATCGACAGTTTGTATGATGAATGACTATATAATATACTATTTATTGCGTGTAGTCAGGCTGCAAACCTACTGACCTGGATAGCAATAGGTGAAGCTTGTACTACTGACGGATAAGTCGTATGAAGCAAAATGTGCATCAACTCGTGCTCTCTGAATGATTTTAAAACAATTATATTTCCTTAAAAAATTGTTTTGGATGATTTTATTAATGTAATTTTGTATATGTATACGTGGTTTATAATTAATGAATATTAATATTGCATATTTTTCCGGTGTGTGGCGCTGGGTCGACTGCCGGGCGCCCAGTCCCCAGGCGCGCCTCCGTTCGACCGCGTCTCGCCACTCGACCGGGGCGGGGCGGGGCGGGGCGGACAGGCCGCCGCTATTCCGGCTCATCCAGGCGGGTTGTTGCCGCCGCCGCCGCCGCCGCCGCCGCCACGCGCTTTCGACCTTCAGCTCGTCGCCTCGCGGGCCTCTCGGGCCGAGGCGGCTCGCTCCGCGCCGCCGCTGCCACATCCTCACTTGGAAATTTACCCCGCCACCCGAAAACGCTCAAATTCACGCCATTCGTCAAGATTATTATGTTCACTTTGTTAACTTTATGATCTTGAAAACTACCAACACCCAAAATTATTGTATGAAATTCAACAAGCTGAAGTTCTTACAATCATTTCAAATAAGTAGTTTAAAAATCAAAGGTTAAATTCCGTTCCACGTGTATAGTATACACCATATTCAGATATGAAATTAAACATTGTGAAGTCCATCATGTGAGAAAGTGACGCTCAAATATGTAATATGTAATGTTGATTTTTAAAGTAAAACTTATTTTCATGAAGTAAAACTGATATGCATAGTTCGATAAAGAGACGTGGTATTCATGTTTCCATCGATACAAGAAAATTGTAATCGCAACTGAGAAGCAGATGATCGCGATTCAACCGAAATGTTTTTATGCTTAAAAACATTTACGATATGTTTTCTGGAACGAAATACGTAAACTTCAACGCCTGAGTCTTAATTAACTTCTTTGAGATTTCCATGTAACCACTTCACCCAACACCAAGGAATCCTAAAATGCAATGTGTCCTTGATTAGAATAGAACCTTATTATTTTTCTTTTCGAGAACCAGAAACATGAGCTTCACTGTCTGGCAACCAGGCGACAAAATCAAGTGCAATGGTGGAACACGATGGAATACTCTCAAAACACTGAGCACGTAAAGTTCTTATAACATTTGTTCTACAACTACGGTTCACACAAATAATGATGATTTTTAAAACAACGTGGCGGACACACGAAACACTATTCGTAGTTTTCCAATTTGAAATTCACAAACGAAGTAAATACTTTGCACAAGTGATTTCTTCTGTACCAATCTCCCACGTCTACAGTTATTCTGAATTAAATAAAATCTTAAAAGCATTAGCTCACTAGCATTTTCCTACTAAAAGAAGTATGTATAGAACGTGACTGACACTCGCAAATAAGGAAAAGACCAATTGTAGCGCTCTGGCGGCCAGAAGTCAAGGCTACTGGAGAATCGTCATTTGCGGTTTCCATAGAAACGCCGCTGCAGCCTCCTGCTCCCTGCGCTTGCGTCAACAGAAGGCCGCGGCAGCGCCGGAGGCGGCACCCGATTCACCGCGTCCTTGTCAAGAACTCGACTTGACAGCGCCAGACACGTGGCCAGCCAACACTTCTCCCTAATAACCTTCTGTTAGAAAATCAACTTAACGCCACCAGAGGGACGAAAAGCCGTTCTTAACGGTCGGCGTTCGTTACGAACTTACGCCGTCCAATGGCGCGTTAGGATACTTACAAACGAGATACATCAATCTTTTCTTGTTTTTTTCTGAGATGGTAATAAGAAAAGTGTGGAACGACACACGACCGATAACATAAATAACAAACGAGTCCTACTTCCTGTTCTTCAGCCTAACCACATTAACAACTATTTCACACACCCTACACCCTACATGGATTTCGTCTATTCTGTCTTTGCCCCATTCACAGGTATTGCAGCCTAGGATCAAAGCTCTTCAAGACAACACAGCCGAAAATGTTTTGACGCGTTCAAATTCTTTATTGTCGCATCTCACACATACTGAAGTTTTTAAATCAGACTTGAAAAGATCTTTTAAGAACAAAATGTCACAATATTTAGCGTCAGACGCTTCCAAACGTTCCAAGTGCTCTCCCTGTGACAGAATTTTGACATTCTGAGACAACGTAATGTCTTCGTACTGACATTTTTATTATCGCTCTACTTACACGACTTCGCGTATTCAAAACGTAATTCACTAAGAACATTAATCGAAAGGATCGTCGAAAATTCGACGATCCTGTATTCCCCAGTAAGATAATTCATTTCAATTTTGTATGTGTCCTTCCCTCTTTCCAAGCAGTGGTTCCCATACTTTTCTCCTAGCAAACTTCTAAAAACTGAAATAAAATGGCGAACATCCTAACAATAGAAACAAAAAACAATAAAATTTGGTTATTATAATTTATTTTCCGTATTTCATAACAGTTCATAAAACAAAATCACAATCGTAAAACATTAACAGACAACCATTAATATATTGATGGATTTATCTACAAAATGAATGCAATAAAAAACAACTCCTGCTACTCTTCATTACTTATACCTGAATCAGACTTAACTTTCTTCCCGCCAACCATGACCCGTTCCGCACTGAACACTTCCACTCGAAACCATCACACAACTCCTTTCGTTTGGCCAACCTCATTGAACTAACACACAACACACTTAAATCCTGCAGCAATCAAACCACGTTTATGCGCCCATTCAACGACAGCCAAACACCCCCTTCGGCGCAACGCGTCAAAAAATGCCTCATTTATTCTCACATTTATTAGCATGGCATTTATTAGCATGGACACACTAAAACACCAATCACAAAGAATCTGAAGAACGCAACAAACTTAACTGTACGACAGCTAATAACCTCGACAGCTACCCCAAAACAGAAAATCACGTAGACAAAAACATGATTTACACCACTTCACCACCTCACACCATTTCGTAATGAAGTTTCGACAAGATACTAGGGTGAAATTGCACCCCCCTAACTTTTGGCTTCACGTTCGTGACCAATTACGAACCATTAAAATTATTTTAGAAGCGTATTTTTACAATTTATTTAAATCGCCATTAAATCGCTTTGCTTTTTATAAGTCCTAAGTTACACATATCGCTCCCCACCCCTCCCCACCGAAGGTTCCCCTCCCAACACCCCTCGGGCCCTCGCCGGAGCGGCGCGAGAGCCGGTTTAAATGACGGGTCTGAAGTTGTGTAACCGTGTACTATACTTCAGTCTTTTTTTTTTTATTTTAAATTAATAATTAACATATCGTTACCTTCTTATCTTTAGATTTAAAATTATGCCTCTACACATATTAATTTTGCAAACTCCCTTAACGAAGCTAATTAATTCCTAAAGGTTTGCTTACTATCGCTGTTATATAGGAAGCAGTAAATTACTCAACAAAAATACACTTTACTAAAAAATTAAAATAAAACAATGCTAGCTCGGAAGGCACCGACTGGCAACGCTTTCACATGTCCCTAACCACGAATCATCGATCACCCATTTCTTACAAAATTCCGAAGGCGGGAAGTGCAATTAAAAAAAATCAGGAATTTGAGATTTGGTCGCAATTTGCCAAGATAAATATCAAACTGCTGCGAAATAAGCAACGTAAAACATATACAACGCAAATACATCTAATACTACGACTATGGAACTAACAGATGTCGATTGGAAGGTACAGACTAATAACGTGACCAATTTTTTTACAATGAAAACGGAGACGAAAAAATTTAAGAAAAAAGTACAACCTAAATACAAAAAAGTATTAATTTAAACTAAAATACACCAATTATGATTACATCCCTTTTAATTATTTAATTAAACGAGTATTTTCCCATTGAATGGATATGTTTGTCAATATATCATTTTCTAACAATATATTGGAAATTTCGGAGCAAGAAATATCCTTCATATTGGATTTTACAGTGGGTTCTGCAGCCAGAGAAACAACATTCAATTGAGATTTATCACTTGATTAACACATTAGTTATAGAACATCAAAAAGAAGAACAGGTAGGACACCTACAAAAGGACTGTTCTCCCTAAAGGAGTGCGATTGGTCACCTTAACATTAACAAAACGAAGAAAAAAATGCACACTCTTGGGTATCAAATATATTATTTTTGGCATTGCAACAACATACGTTGTACTACACAATTCTTTACTTCCCACAACACACTTCATTCGTTGGAAATGAAAGTTATTTCGAAGTTTGAAAAGGAATGTTGAGTATTGAAGTTTCAAATACTTCATTATTTCAAATGTTTTAGGGCAATTTCCATAATAACGGTACAACATTAAATACTATTCTGAATATTACAAATTTAAGTTAATGTCCGCGAAGGAAAAAAAATCCTACGATTATTTATCTTTTTTCTACGCGACTTGCCGATTTTAGAGCCACGATTATTTCGACAAGTTGTGCATTCTTTGGCCATATGATATTAGAAAGCCCGACAACTGAACCCTTAACATTTAAACCAATAACGCTGATGAGCAATGAAAATCAAAACAAAAATCGTAGAAACCGACACACCATAAAGAGTGGAAAAAATAAAACCCAAGTGAGCCATGTGCGTGCGAGATAGAAACCAATACTACGATGTGATCGTTCTCATTTGCCTGATATACTGAAGTAGCAGACTAAGTTAGACTCTAGCATAAAACATTTAATCAATAATCATTTCTAGAAACACGAATAAACGTGGTCAACTTTCAATTGATATATAGAAACATTTTAAAAATTGGAAATATTGCGGATTTTACTGTCAATATGTCACAACAGACACGTATATAAACCGCCCAACTGGAAATGACTCTTAATTCAAAGCACTCCCGTTTCTGAATAACTAACACCTCGAAAAGCATTGACATCCCAGAACTATTATACAGAGAGAAACATCTCTGAAATTTTATTTCCCAACACATTGGCTTCAACGTAAAATCTCACATCAAGCACACATCTGTCAATGACAACTTGTGACGCAATTTACACTCTGCCCAAAAAGTGAAAAGCCTAACCAAAGGGCAATTTAAGTACTTCAGACTTCAGCTGATCGTTCTGAATAGTTTACAAATAGATTTATATAATATTTTAATAAACTACAAAAAATCATAGTTTATTTCAACTTCATACAAGTAATGATGGTTCTTTAAAAACAAAAATGAGTCTCATTCAACAGGTTACTGTGCATGATAAAAGTAAATAACATGAACCTGGAAACATTTTTCTAGATTCATACCTTTAATTATGATTATACTTACCGACTTGATGTCTCGCTAAAACTCCCTCCATCCAGCAATCTTACTTTTGCAAAGAGTACAGCATTTACAAATGGAACAGCAGTCAACTCTTCTACACAAATTTCGACTTGAAATTTATATTTCTTCTTCTTCATCATGAACGCCATCTTCAGACGAACATTAAATTCACCACTTCTTTCAAATTAATTCACTCAAAATATCCGTATATAAAATAACATTAAACAACTGCAGAAGTCATAAAAAAAGTTCAGGTGCATGTGTCACTATCTTCCCCATTGTGACATGGAAATGCATTCAATAAAAGGTCCGAAGAGCGTTGCTAAAATAGAAATGCGGTTCTTTTATTCAGCATCATAATAATAAAATATCTTGCACATTATTAAGAACACAAACTATCCGCTGTCGAACGAAATCTTAACCTCGAAATTTGCAATATAAGCAAAAGCACACCTAGTCCCCACAGCATCACAGTATCAAACACAACATTAAGGTACTTATTTTTATATTTTTATCCGAACTGTAGTCAATTATATCTGAAGGCCCACAGTGTCTGGAATAATGAACCGTTGAAGTGTAAAATGAAGTATGTTACTATTCTGCCATCTTGATTGAATGTTCACTCAAGAAATCTTCGAACAATTCATTTACTAATCTATCACACACACTTTGCAGTTAACATTCTCACAGATCACACAGCTAACTTCCAACACTACCACCAGTCACAGCCAAGCTCCTGAATCTCGCGTAAGAGCTACCTCACTCACCCAAACCTCCATAACACTTGTCAATTTCGAGTTTCCTACGGACCCAACCACTGGCCCGACCTGCAACGACATAACCCAATGAAAGCTGCTCTTTCAACAGATGACAAACGAAAATCGATAAACAGGAAAATCGACTGTTCGATAAATCGAGAAAAATTGATCGAAATGTTCCGCCAGTACTCATTGAATGAAGGCGCGTCTTTCAAAACCACTATATTACAATAGTCTTTCTGATATACTATCATCAACATCAGTAAAACGAAAGAAGAAGAAAATATTAACCTCAACGCTATTTTTTTTATATTGTAGTTTTCTATTTAAAAAAATTAACAAGTCAAAAATTTCCAATATGTTTTTTGAGGCATGAAATTGTTGTATTGTTCTTACACATAGGTGGCGTATTTCTAATTGAGGTATTGAAAGTGCATGTGTGTGTGACATTGCAAACCAAAGTTTGAATGAATAATCTAGTATTTTACGAAATGTACGTATTTTAAATGAAAATAGATTCATGCATACATACTGTCCATTGCTATCAAATGAGAAACTAGGTTGGTAATTTCAGTTCTCATTCTCCATGGTTTCAGTCACTTACTTGCACAACATTCATTTATGAATTAAACAGCTTTCAAAATTTTCTGGTGGTATTTGCTAGAAACAATGAATATTGGAGCTACAATGTATAAACTACTGTTGAGTACAAAGCAGAAATGAATTCTTCTATTTCTGTATCTCTATTGCAGTGTGCAATTCAAGTTGTATAATTATTAAATTTCTCTTTGAACTAGCACATATTTTATATTACAATAAAGTTAAAGGAAAACTTCTAAATGCAATGTAATGTTAGTTTCTGAGTATGTAGAAATTTATTTAAAAGTTAAATATCAAATAGGTGAAATAAGTGGCAGTGTAAGAAGGCAGCAAGGTTTCCAATCCATGCTCTACCTCTCCATACACTAATCATTGTTCAATCAGTACTACATCGGTTGAGAAAATCTGTTTCTGAGAGAAAGTCGCCTACAAAGAGGTCGGTGGTCTTTGGCCATGGTCTTACCCAGTCATATACCACCTTTGGGGAAATTTATCCTATATATAAAAACAATTGGGGTCCTAATGGGTGACTCGGGCCCTGGTGGGGTATACTGAGGCTCATAGGTATACACCATTAAATACCAGGAAAAGCCCTCCTGTAATGGGGAGCCTTTGTAGTAAGGCTGAGTCATCAAGTCCCTTCCCAAACCTCCTCGTGGTGGCCCTGGATGCTCTGCGTGGTGAGAACCTACAGAGTAACGACAAGGGTGGGACGAAAGGCGAGTTTCCGGCGCCTTAAAACGGGAACCATGAGCTAAGGGAAGGAAACCCTGACAGAAAACCAAGGGGGGAGGGGGGCCTCCATAGGTGTGGTGAAACCAACCTTCCTAAGGGATGACAACCCTGAAAAAAAAAACATCTACCTCCAGGATTAAGCATGGGGGTTGGACGCTGGGCTAACATCCAGGCTCCATAAAAAAAAACTTCAGTTCAAAGCGATTTAAATATGCCTCGGACCGAACCAAAATTAAATTTACGACAAAGGCTACGAAAACGGACAATGAAAATTGGAACATGGAATATACAAGGCCTATGAACAAAGCAGAGGGAGGTCATCTCAGAAATTAAAAAAATGAACCTGGACATAATTATACTTACGGAAACGAAGAAAAAAGGGACAGGGGAAGAAATTTTGAATGAATATCTTCATATCTGGAGTGGTGTACCCAAAGAGTTTAGAGCAAGAAGTGGAGTCTCTTTCCTTATTAAACGTAAATGGACAAAATTCATTAAACAGATAGAATATTAATGAAAGGATACTAAGAATAGACATGAACATTTTTTGACACAAGATAACAATTTTAGGGGTATATGCCGTAAATGATAATGCACTTGTAGATGAAAAGAATAAGTTATTTCAAGACCTCAGCGAAAATATAGCGAGTATTCCGTATCAAAATGAAATAATATTAATTGGAGATTTTAATAGCAGAGTAGGTAATAGAGAACGTGAAGTAGTAGGTCAATACGGAGAGGAAAATATTAATGACAACGGAAAAAGATTAATCAACCTATGTAAGGAACATGCACTATGTGTTTGGAATATGTTGTTTAGACATAAAAACATTCACAAATATACACGAATAGATCCAGTAAGAAATATTCAATCTGTAATTGATTTAGTTGTGGTGAAGAATGAAAGAAGAGTTAAACTGAATGATGGTTGAGTATACCGTCAACCAGAATGTGGAACTGATCATCATATGGTAGTGAGCAAACATGTTTTTCCTTTTAGAAATAAACGAAGATGTACTGAAAAAGATACTGACTTTTTAATTGAAGAAAACAATGTAAATTTTAAGACAGACCTTTTAAAACAGTACAGTGTTGAGATGCTCTACCAAAACAGAATTCAGAATCAGCTAGAAAACTCAGAAGATAAAAGTCCCGAAGAAATGTACAATCATTTAAATAGGCTGTTTTTAAAGCAGCTAAGGAAGTTCTAGGAGTGGAGCAAGAAAAAAGCAAGTTTGTAGAGAAATTTAGTGAAGTTTTGGAAAGCATGATTAAGGAAAAGAAAAAATTATATTTGACATGGATTTCAATAGGAATGACAACACACAAAAGGAATATGTAGAAAAGAGAAAAGAAGTTAAAGAATTAGTAAAAATCGAAAAAAATGAACACTGGGAGAGATTATGTAAGGATATAGATAGTACATTGGGAAATAACGATCACTGAAGCATGGAAAAAACAATTAAAAATATGAGGAAAAACTGTAACAGAAGCAAAGTACAAATAATAACTCCTACAAAATGGATTGACTACTACGAAACATTATTGCAAGAAAATAGAGTCGATAACCAACAAGATTTGGAATGCACACATTGGCAAGAATGGGAACCTGAAATTAGTCGGCTTGATGTAAAGAGGGCTTTGGGGAGAGCCAAAAAACAATAAAGCTCCAGGACCAGGAAACCTTAGAATGGAACTTTAAAATACGGAGGCTCTAGTATAATTGAATACCTCAAAATCTTTTTAATAGAATTGAAGTTAGCGGTGATATCCCGCAGGAATGGAATATGTCATACATCAGTTCCATACACAAGAAAGGTGACAAAACTAGTTGTGAAAATTACAGAGTATTAGTGTCATCCCATCAATAGCTAGGCTATTTGCTAGTATTCTAAGGGAAAAAATACAAAAAGGAATAACTTTCAGCGAAGAACAAAGTGGTTTTAGGAGTGGGAGGTCATGTTTGGATAACATCCATTGCTTACGCCAGATTAATAGGAAAAAATGGAATGCACAATATAGATACATATATGACATTTATTGACCTGGAAAAGGCCTATGACAGTGTTCCAAGATGTAAAATTTGGCCAGCAATGAAAAGACTGAAAGTGCAAGAAAAATGGATTAATTTAAGTTACAAAAATGTACCAGAATACTGAAGCGTGCATTAAAATGGGGAGGAAAATTACCCGAAGCATTAGAACTAACAAAGGGTTAAAGCAAGGATGTAGCTTATCGCCACTTCTCTTTAATATATATATGGAACAAGCTTTGGAAACCTGGTACAAGGAATGTTCTCAAATGGAAGTTCCCATTAATGACAAGTGCTTACATTCTTTGCTTTTTGCAGATGATCAGGTAATTATGGCATCAGATCGGGAAGATATGGAGTACATGCTTCGCAAATTAAAAGAAGAATACGAAAAATGGGGACTTAAAATCAACCTTAAAAAGACAGAATATTTATGCATAGAAGGAGATGCCTCTAATATTAATATCGCTGATGACGAGATAGCTAACGTTTCGAAATTTAAATATCTTGGGACTGTAATTACTGACAATGGGAAAATTGATGAAGATATAACTACTAGACTCGCAATGGGGAGGAATGCAATTAAAGCTCTGCATGGCCTTATATGGAATAGTGTTTTAAGGCAAGACACAAAGCGACACATATTCCACAGTATCGTGGAAAGTATTATATTATATGAAGCAGAAATGTGGCCGTTAACAAAACGCCGTAGAGACAGAATACGGTCGGTAGAGCTCGACTTTATGAGAAAATCTTTGCAGATAACAAGACTGGATAAAATAAGAAACGAAGTGGTGTGGGAAAGAGCTGGGGTTCAAGCAACCATAACCAGAAGACTAGAAAATAAAGCTCTTCAATGGTATGGACATGTCCAAAGGATGCGAAATGAGAGATGGCCAAAACAAATTTTAAATTGGATACCTGAAAGAAGATGTAGAAGAGGTAGACCTGGTTTAACCTGGAAGAAATATATACATGAAGTTATGGAGGAGAAAGGATTGGAAGAGGGTCAACGGGAGGACCAAGAATTATAGAAATCGAAAACGGCAAACTCTAAGGGGTAGAAACCATCGAAGAAGGAAGATATAAAAACAATTTACTCATTTCAGTATTTTAAACAAGTTTATAAGCATTAATTGTGAGAGATTTAGGCTTGCATCTGACAAAGAAGACACATGAAGTGAATGATTTTTCTATGTTCTAAATCATTAAATTGTTCTTTTTAAATATTAAGAATAAATCAATGAATAAAAAGTTATGTAACAAGGTACAAAGCAGGTTATTGAAACAGATCTTGAGTTTATAGTATACCTATGCACAGTGAGAACAACAGACAAGTGTGCCAGTCACTTTTGCTGCATTCATTGTTTGATAGTACTCCATGTGCAAAAGATTTTCTACACATGCTTTGTGATGTTTTGCACACACTTCATAACATTTTTCACAAGATTAGTTAAAATGGAAAAATAAGCAATTTTGCATTCGGAAAACAAGCATGAGAAACCACGTTTCATGCACAGTGCGATAAAATTAATTTAACGCGAATAACGATTTGAATTTTTTAAGAAATTGTTTTTCACTATGTTCTGGTTAGAATTATGCAAAGTATTATTGTAGATATGTTGATTATAAACAAGAGTGTGAATATAATGGAGGTTCCTATGCAGTTACTGTGTGTTATGAAAGTATTGATGCATGAAGTATGTGTTCAGATGGAACAAGAGGCTAGAAGATCCTCAGGGGCTACTTATTTCAAACAAAAATCCTTCTTCCCTCTCCCCAACTCACACATACCAGAATTCATATCTCTATGCAACAGAAATAACTTATAGTATTTAATCTCAATTAGAAATAAATACACATTGTGAAGAGAAAAATTTACACTCTGAAGAAAAATATAAAAACTGAAAACATTTTGCTCTACGAAAACAAAAGTTATCTCAAATATTAAAAATTCAATATTTAACAATTCAATGATACGTAAATTAATATAAACAGAAAATACAGAGGTATTAATAGATTCATAAATGCACTGAAGTGTTGGAATTAACTTTGTTTAAATCAGTACTAAAATAACTATACATATGAGTATAAAATGAGTATGAAATAAGCACACAAGTCTAAAACTGTGTTTTTTAAAAGGTAGCATAAAAAATATAAATGATAAATGATTTTCTTTCCAAAATTGTTTTTCTGATGTATAAACTTATATCAGTTTTTACAATCTGATGTATAAACTTAAAAGAAAATGAAGACAAAGAGAAACTGATTGCTTTTTAACAGTGAAAAGAAAAAAGAGAAGTGAAATTATTTGTTATAGCAGATTAACATCTTAAAATTCATTAATTATAATGTTTACAGTAACCTGTCAAAAAATTATCACATAATGTCACTTACTGCAAAACTGTACTAGTACATATCTAGACTAGTAATTAGACTGCTACCCATCACAATTCCTCCACATTTATATCATAAATTAAACATTGTCATATGATGTTGGACACCATAGGGCAAACATACATATGTGTTCTATCATAACCAAACTGGGTAGAGAGATGCTTTTGTCATAACATAATATGGGAACATTCCTTTGGGAAACAACCACGATACACACATATCTCTATAAATGATATTAATTGAACAAACAAGATCACACAATTTGATATTTGTCAATTATGATAAATAATACCAGTACTTATTAAAGTTATCAGACTTCTAGGTTTAAAAATTGAAAATTCAATTATTTTCATAATATTAATTTAATGAAAGGCAAAAGTTATGCATTTCAAATCAAGTTCAATGGTATGTAAGTAATAGTAAATATTTTTGGAATTATTGATTAATTTCTTCACTTTTTACTATCAATAAAGATGAGTGACATTCTTTTTCAAAATAGTAAACAAAATATCGAAGGTTTGGAAATCATGCTAATAATTATATTCTGATTCAGCATGATATAAAAAGAAGAAAAAATTTCTTAGGATTTTGGGATGTTATTTTGAATGTAAAATTAATTCAATTTTTTTAACGATTAAAATCAATTTTTCAGTATTGTTGGCAATAAAAAACCTCAAGCTGTATATAACGTTTCATCTACATTTGTTTAACTCCATCCACTGATGTCAAGTAACAGAAAACTGCACAACAAAAAATTTTCAATGTCACTGCAAGTTCATGTAGGGTATAAATGGACAAATATCGTTAAACATTGATTGTAAAAATACTTCATCATTTTTCGAATTTCAAAACCCAAAAACTCCTGGATACTTACACTTTATGTCTTCAAAATTTCATCCTGTTTATTGAAAGGATTCAGAACTACGAGCAATTTTATTGCAAAATTTGTTATAAAAAGTTTTTATCTGACAAAATTATTTTTTATTGAGAAAATGAGGGGGTCCTTACAATTTTTTTCTAATTTTTTTAACATTCAGCTTCTACCTGAATTTTACTTGAAGGAAAAATTTCTATCTTCAATTTTGTAATGGAAGGAGTAAACCAGGAAAAATTCAACTCTTGAAATTTTTAGAAATTCACAGCCAACAGTGAAATTTAATGGAAATACACTGGTAAAAACCAAATTTCCTTTAGATGCTACATTTGCCAGGAAATCAGGAATAACTTACATAAAAAATGCCATTTTCACGTAAAAAGAATCCTAGGGTGTCATCATGTTTTACTAGTTCATGTGGATAAAAAATTCTGTTCACAAGATAAACAATGATGTCCTGATAATCAGCAGTGTACATCTCAGCATTGTAGATCAAATAGTTCAGGAGCTAGAGCAAGTCAAAGATGACCATGATTTTCAAACTTGAGTTTCGGAAAAAGTCACTAGAGGCCACAATTATAGTCTGAATATGGCAAATGATGGAATTTCCTGAAACTATATTGAATTTTAAAAACAGTTTTTGCCTCCAGAAGTAGAATATTTTTCATAGTTTTAGAGATATGGGCATATCCTCCCAATTCTTTTGTCAGTAAAAACGTTCAAATTCAACAAAACTCCACCTGTTGAACTTTGCAATTTCCAACATTCGGATTTCTCTTAAAACCAGTGTCTTACCACGAAGTTTAATAGAGAAAAATTGTAATGTTTCTAAAATTGTAAAATTTTGTTTTTAGAGTATTTGCCATTAAATTTCACTGTTAGCTGAAAATTTCCAATAATTTCGTAACTTGAAATTTTTCCGTCTTATTCCTACTATTACAAAATGGAAGAAAGATTTTTCCTTCAAGCAAAATTCAGGTAGAAGCTGAATGTTAAAAAATTAGCAAAAAATTGTAATGGACGTATAGTTTTCTCAATAAAAAACAACTTTTCATCACAATTTTTTCAATAAAATTGCTCATAGTTTTGAATTCTTTCAATAATCAAGGATAAAATTTTGTAGGCATAAAGTGCAAGTATCGAGAAGTATTTTGGGTTTTGAAAAATACAATAAAGTGAAGTATTTTCACACTCAATTTTTAAAGACTTTTGCCCATTTGTGCCCTATATGACCTTGCAGTGACCATGAACATTTTTTGTTGTGCAATTTTTCTGTCGCATCAAATCAGTAGAGAGTGTTAAAAAAATATTAGATGAAACTTTATGTATACAGTTGTATCTTAGATTGATTTATTGCAGCAATACCAGAAAATTCATTAATATTGTTATAAAATTGAATTATTTGTAGATAAAAAATGTTCCAAAAGAATCCAAAACTTTTTTGTTCTTATTTTTATCATGCTGAGTCCAAAAATATAATTATTTGCATGATTTCCGAACCTTTGATATTTTGTTGACCATTTTGACAAAGAATGTCCCTGACTAAAAACTAGTCGTGCCTGACCTCATTGAAAGATTTAATTTTTAAAATCAGATTTCATGAAGAAAAAAATTATTATCTTCAAAAATTGAAGGGTTGAAGTAAATAGGGATCTAAGTGCCAAAAATAAAAATTTTGGGTTTTGATCGTTAATGTGATCTATGTGCCAACGCCAATAACGTAAAATAGGATCTATGTGCCAAAATGTGGGCTTAGTAGTTGCAGTGGTCACCTACAAAATGCGCTGGGTGTATGTGCCAGGCTGTCCAACATATAAAGGGATCTAAGTCCTCCCGCCAGGTTGCCTTCTGTAAATTTCTGTTGCTTTCTGCAATAAGAAAAGTAAATAATAGGCCTATGAAAAGTAAAATTTAGTTATTTAATAACTAAATTTTACTTTTCATAGGCCTATTATTTATTTGCAAGATCATTATTTGTAAAAAAGGATATAAGTGCCAGTGGCACTTACGTCTTCTTTTAGGTTACAACATGCGGACTTAGATCCGACCTGATTTGTATAAGTTTTAATTTTATTTCAAGTTAATTTAATAAAAAATTAATTGTTTTAATGATAAAACCGTGCTTATAATACCTCATACTGAATTGTAAATTCTATTGTGTTTTGAAAAAATACATTTGTATGCTCACTACAGAAAAAACATGATTTCTGGGAAATTTGGAATTTGGCACTTAGATCCCTATTTACTTCAACCCTTCAATTATAGATGTAAGAGAACACTGAAAAAATTACATTTTTTGTTATTGCAAAAAATTTAGAGTCCAATGAAAATTGAACCTCCACCATTTTTATAAGCATTCTTTTCTTTAACTGAGAAAAAATTCAGAATACATTTGGAGCAATTTTTGAGAAAACGTTTTTGAGGCTTGAGTAAGCTACTCCCAGAAATCAAAATAACCATTTCCAATTCAAGTTCTTGTGTGGCCAGCTAGATCAATTGGGGAGCATCAACTTTAGTAAAAACCTCACCTACAGTTTAGCTGATAGCATTGATCACAGCTGCACAGATGTTTTGGAGTAAATCAATTTTTCAGTTTCATGGAACCCTTCAAACAAGTTATCTGTTGAAAATTCATTGGTATTTGCAGCAGCATTACAATACCTCCTTTATATTAATTAAGTAGAATGTGAGAAAGTAATAATAAAATAGCTATGATTAAGCATGAAGACTACATTTAGGATGACAGGGGATAAATGTAAATGACTTAAGATGTCTGCCTAGGACAGTAGTTATAAAGAATACTCCTATGATGATTTTTTTCCCTCAAGTTTTTACAAATGAAGAGAGGGACACAGAAGACAAATCAAGTTGCAGTTTGTTGTCTACAGATGTATTCAATAAAGCAGCAGTATGTCGACAACTGCGTGAATCTTGGTGGTGGTGGTTTTAGTTTCCTACATAAACATAAAAAAATTGTGAAGCATGGTTTCTAATTTTCTAAGGATTTGTAAATTCAGTAGTCATTCTTCTCATGATACATGTCAATGATTTATTTATTTGAAATTGACATGTTCAACAAATTTCATTTTCATATGAAACATTACTTCGGACGCATTACACAAAAGAATTTGTAAATAAAAAAAAAAATTAGTTAGGTAATTGAGTGTGCCTCACAAAATTAACGAGTTTCAATGCGAGTTAAAGATTTTTATTACTTCCAGACAAATTAATCTCTCTGTACAATTTTAAGGAAGAAATGTACGGGATTAACAACTATTGTAAATCAAAAGCGACCTAAACTTGGCCTTTGTGGAACATCTAAACCACACTGTCACTGTACATGAAAAATTTAGTGTTTGATTTGTCAAGTAATTATTTTTCTTTATAAATGCTGTTCATTCCCATTTTGAATTTTGGAGAACCACTAAATATGGTACTTCCAAAAATTTTACATCATAATTTTATTTCTTTATGCATTCATATGACATTTTGGAGACTGTTTTGTCTTCCACATCAGATACAACTGAAAATTTTGGAAAGCACCATATTTACTTTGGTTGTCCAAAATTTAAAAAAGAAAAAGCGTCTGAACAAACATTTAAATAAAATTATAGGTGACAACCAATTTAATAATTATTTTTCTATTGCAACATTATCCAAAGAATCTTTTAGAATGTAATTTGCTGAATTTAACCCTTCAACTGTTTCTCCATTACTTACGTAGACTGTTAGGGGCCACATTTGACCCCCATCCTTTACCCTATAGTTTACCTGTACCAAGAAAATTATGTTATTTATTTACTATATTGTACTTAAAAAAACAAAGAATAATATTTATAGAAAAACATTCTTGCATATCCTCATAACTAAAGGACGAATTTTAATGAAATGTCTTTCCCCCCCCCCCCCCCCACTTTAGACCAATGCTGTTTAGTACAGAAATTCATTTCATATTATGACAGAATGAAATAATCCATTCTTGTCTGTATTTTTTTTTTGCATTTTTCGTTGACTTCGAATAATAAGTTATGTTTTACCTTATAACAAAATTTTTAATGCATTTTCACTGCTTTCATCGATTTTAATATAATTTTAATGGTACTTGCTTCAAAACACACTCATGAAGTGCAACAATTATTCATCATAGAATTTCTATGTAGCCTATTAGATTTCTTTGCTCATATATCAGCCATTGTGAGTACCATGTAATTTAAGGTTCCCATGATGCCTATCGGTGCCATTGCAGTTTGGCCGATATTGCAATAAATAAAGGCAGAGATTTTCTTTTAAAGGGCAATTCACACCAAACATTTGCATGCTGATTTTACTTGAACAAAAGGAAGAAGCCTCGATTACATCAGTAACATACCCAACAGCTTGAATTGGTCATCTGAAATGGTTTTGATAAAAAATTTTACGTCATTTTGCTTTTGTTTTTAGGGTATTTTTAAAGCATTTTATTGATCATTTTTGGCAATGTTTTAGGTCATCAAAATCCCCCCCCCCCCCCCCCCCACACACACACACACACACACACACACACCTTCTCATAACTATACATAGGTGATCACCATACCAGCATGAGAATGTCTGATAGATGGTTACTAACTGGTAATACACAAATATGCCAGATTGTCATTCAGAAACAACAACATACTGTTATAAAATGGACATGGACACATTTTTAGAATTTTGCTTATAATTTCGACCTGTAACGTGGAATTTATTTGGGAGCATTTCTGACCCCAAACCCTATAAAAATCAAATTACTTCAAACCAAGAAAACTTTAAAAACTGAAAAGTTTACAACAAATCTAAAACTGCACCTAATTAGCATGTGTAGAAGAAGTTCATGTGAATAATTTTCAGTGTTGCAAAACATTATTTGTGCCTGGGGGCAGAAAAGATTCCAGTGTTAGGGTTAAAGTAAAAATGTATAAGTTAGAAGATACATTTTGAAAAATGTGGGTATAAAAAATACACTTTATAATTGAAAAAGATTCAACATGAAATTAGCCAAGAGGCTTTCTATTACAGAGAGATTCAAATTTCACTTGAATGCAAAAACATCACCATCTTAATGTTATTTGAACCAGTGAAACTTTCCATTACTTTTTAATATCTAAATCATCATACCAGAGCCTATAGAATCAAAATATATCAGTGTTGCGTTTTAAAACCAATTTTAACTAAAATAAACTCTTTAAACCAAATCCCTACTAAAAGTTTAAAGAAAAAATTGGGAGCCGTTTTTGAGAAAATCTGTTTTTGTAATTTTTAAAATTGCACAAATTAATTGCAACATTGCACAAAAACTACCAACATTTTCAAAAAATGTATATGAGCTTCATAAAGGAACAAATTATGGAAAACAAATTTCATTTCAAGGAAAAGTCTTTGTTTAATTTTATAGTTGTAGGAAGACCCTGAAAAAAATTTCAAACGTTTGAAATTTTCGAAAATTCCAAGTTCTGTGAAATTGGACCTATGCCACCTATATAAGTGTATTTTACTATATTCTTAGAAGAAATTTAAAGAAAATATTTGGAGCCTTTTTTGAGACAATTTTGAAAATGTCCCTGGGGCATCATGTAGCCTAAAAGCTAAGGAATGTTTTTCAATATCGCAAACATTCGACTCGCATCAAATGGACAGAGGTTTCTTCAATTTGGAAAAAATCCTATGCATTGGTTGAAGCGCTAGTGTTGTTTACATTCACTAGACGGACGGACATTTTGAGAAAACAAAAAAAACAACACTTTTTCAGTACCAGTGGACCCCAAAAATGTATTTCTGTTGAAATCTCGAAATCTATTATCCGCAGCATTATATAATTTTCCCTATACTTCGTGTATACGTACATACACGGGAAAGAAGTACAATCCACACATTTTCTTAAGAATCTCTTCCCACTCTTCTACTACAAGAGTTGAATGACAAATAAGAACATTCACATTTGAGAAACTCAACCTTTTTGCTCCTGAGTTGTAGAAAACTCACAGCATTTGAAAACAAACAACAGTTTTTTCTTTTTTGTATTGTAGATGAAATAGCAACCGACACCCATGGGTCTACACCTAGAAAACTCACAGCTCAATGAAATGTGTGCATTTTGAAAATGTTCTTTCCTAAACATACAAAAGTTTTCTGAACTTTCGGTCCAGAAGCAAAACAAGGAGCCATCTTAGCATTAATTATAAACATTATTAAATAGCTTTAAAACAATAGTGAGTACTAAATATTCTTATGTGCAGCAAAACAATTAATATTTAAAACAGCATTATGCTATTGGCATCTATGCATAAAGTCAGAATATTTCATGACACAACGTGGTCGCATCATCAAGTGTTCTGTAATACAATCAATTTTAAGCAAACAGCTGATGATGCGACCACATTGTGCTGCAAAACATTGAGACTTCACGCACAGATGCCAATAAAATATTGTTTTCAAATATTAATCGATTTATAGTCTTTAATGTAAGAGGATGCACATTAAAGTATTCACTATACAGTCATTTTTGGTTTCGCTTTTGTTAATACAAAATTATTCTGCAGTATATTTCCTTTACATTAGTAGTGCAAGTAATTTCAATTACCTTAAAATCAGAAATGACCTCCTTGTGTAAGTTTTTGGCACACCTTCAATAAACTTTCACTAAGCCCTCAGAAACAAAATCCAATATTATATTATAATATTTTT
Organism: Gryllus longicercus; assembly: GCA_038098605.1. Lineage (NCBI taxonomy): Eukaryota > Metazoa > Arthropoda > Insecta > Orthoptera > Gryllidae > Gryllus > Gryllus longicercus. The sequence goes on along the minus strand of JAZDUA010000125.1, from coordinate 2,878,379 downwards.
GTACACGAAATATTTTGTTTGGCAAAATGAAGGCTACAACAAAATATACATCAGAGACATGTTACAAAATCAACAGTTTGAAAAATGGTTTCGGGGTTGATATGCAAGATTAGTCGGGATAAGGAAAGTTTTAATATGTTGCTCCACAAAAGTTATAACCCACACTAGAATGATTATTTGATAACAGATTAACAAAATCAAGTAAAATCAATGCTTCAAAGAAGCATTTTAAATATTGACAAAGGTCAAAAGCAAAATCTAGTTTTTTCTTCAAACAAATACAGAATTAATTTGAAGTTTCTTCAGAGTAATCAAATAAATAAAAGTTGTTTAGTGGATTTTTTTATTTACTACTAGTAGGGTGTTGTTCTCCTACTAGAACAAGAGATTCAACCGACTTACAAACAGCTTGTGGGAATTTCCCTTTCCAGATATCTCCTCCCTGCTGGGACAAACTCTACGAGGACCACCTAGTTTCCCAACATGTGTTGTAGTGTAGAGCATGAAAGTATAAGAATGTGTGATAAAGGAGAAAGGTGACAATGATGATGTAGGAAATATCACAAACAGACCATGGCCCCTTTGAATGGGTTCTGTTCCAGCCTTCACTTAGTTTTGATTGAACAAACCTTGGGAAAGAGTCCAGAGCTGCAGACTGTAAGAATTCTCAAGACAATGAGTGAACTCATCTCTGGCTAGTCAAAAATTCTACCAACATTGAGACTCAAACCCTAGATTTTCATGGTTGAAGTCGCTACAGTGACAATAGTTGCAGCCCTGAGCTAATTAAGCTGGTCATAAACTTATCAAGTTTAATTGCAAGACAAATGCCAATTGTAAGATGAATTGCAAGATCGTTAACATTTATTGCAAAAAGATCACAGTAGGCCTATGTCAACAGGAGAATTGGTACGTCTGAAATGTTTTCTTGTTTCAATATAAGATTCATTCATCAGGTGTTCTCAATTGGGTCAATAATGAAATTTTACAGTAAATACTGATCATGGGGTTGACAGATGAATTTTCACCACACTGATTGGTATAATTGTGACCAAGATCCCAATGATTATTAAAAATACATTAATGAAATTGATATACAAGTTTTCTTACGTAAAACTCTAAAATATCTAATGATTACCCCCTTGCTTCTCTTCTTGAATTTCATATCATTCCCATTAATGAAAATCAAACTTTTGTGCAATTATAAGCTGTGATTTTGTTTCTGAAAACTGAAAAATATTTATAAAATTAAAAATCCTAATTGCGCAAAAAATAAAATATAATCTAATAAACCATTTCACACAACTCCTGTTCGTATTCTTTAGCTACATTATTACCTTCAAGTTATTTATGAACATTGTGACATGATTATGTTACATGCTGCATTAAAGAAAATATCGAATGAAAAGAATGAAGCAAATCATTCTTTTTATGCAGCCAGTGCATACAAGGGCTTGGAATCCCTGCCTTACTAACAGATTTAACTGTTCTATTATGAAAACACAAAATCCCATCCAATTTATTTCTTGCATTTTCCTGATATAATTCTTTCATTTAATAAACAAATGGACACCAAGTACTATAATGTTTTTTATGTATCTTTTTAACGTTAATATATGAAATCAATAGTACATTTTTTTCAAAATTTCCAATAAAATATTTAAAATGCAATACTTTGTTAACTCCAACATTAAATATGGATACAAAATTCAACTTCAGCTCCATAATTTAATTCTTGGTAGATACTGATGAATTTCATTCTTTTTAAATTTCTATCATTCTTTCAAATTATGATGAAGGGAACAAAAATAACGAAATATATGAGTGAGACAAATGGACAGAAAGTACCTAGGCATTTGAACTGCAGAACTCATCCCAAGATTGTTTTCTCTGATATACTCCAGACCTCCATGTTGACTGCATTGAGGGATGCGAAAGTTATTAATAGTAAGATGAATAAGAAACATTTGGTCAAATTAGAGGAAAAAGAAATGGAAATCTGTTTTTAACACCAGGTGTTATTTACAAGTTTTACATATACTTCAATGTAATAATTATAATAACCAGAGAAATTATTTGATAAAATACATCACAAGAAAAGTTGCATATTAAATGAGCTTTTTTTAAACACCATTATCTTGAAAATTAGACAGGATTAGGATATTCTACTACCTATGCAGTTGGAACAGATATACCAAATCAAGTCGTGAATTAGTAACAGTTGAGGGCTCGACACCTCCAATCAGCGTTGAAAGAAAAGAAAATAACCAAAGCAACTATTTAATATATTCATTGGGAGTTAAGGGTTAGTTTCTTTTGAAATTCTTTCTGAATTAAATTTATTTAGTCAAAATATATGAAGTATTTAAAATGATTTTGAAGATCTAAATATTTCCATTCCCATACACTTTTCCTAACAATTTGTTTCTTATGTCCATTTTCCTAATCCTATATTTCTAATGTTTACTTTTTTTAGTTTTTCCCTAAGGCATTTATCTAAGTTCTAAATTTGTTTTTTTGTGTTCCTAGGTTCTTTTTTTAGGCATAAAATTTTATCCCTAAACAATCGAGAAATTATACTTTCATCCAGAGGAAGAGCAAAACATAATGTATTTACTACAGGCATAATTTAAAGATCAGGCCGATAAGCACCAAACCAGGACTCCCCTAATGGGACGCCCCCTCTACCAACCCTGAGTGAAACTCGTCTCTAGCACAACAATTTGTAGCAAAGTGGCAATAAAACACTGATGGGTTTTGACAAGAACTTCAATTTTCAAGAAAAACTGTGCTTAAGTTTTCCGGATCACACATTTGAAAGTCCCGATAGTGACATCACTTTAGCGACGCATAAACCTCTGATTGGATGAAATAGCATCAGCTGATTTAAGTCAAGTGCACGATATTAAATAAATCAGACTGAAGGGATCTTAAAATTTAGCAATTCTGTTGAATACACTATTACTTACTTGAATGATATTTCCTCATGGAAAGGATTATAATGTGTATATCAGGTTAAATAATCAAATCCAAATCATCATCCTCCTTTTATTGATTTAGAACTACAAACAAAAATATCTAAGCACACAATTTATGCAATTTTATATAAAAGTTATTGGATTGAACTTGTTTTACATATTCATAAGGTATTAACTAACAATGGTACATCCTTGATACTTGAGAGACCTATTTTGAGTTAACAGTGGATCAAAGATCAGATGCTGGTATAAAACGAGCAGGATTCTGAAAAAGAAAAAAAAGAGTAAGAACACTATTAAACGAAACTGAAGAAAAGTACAAGGAAATTTTTAGAAAAGTAACTTCTTTTCAAGCAGACTAATTCCACTAAAGATATTTAAATGTTAATCAAACAAGTACAGCAGAACCTCACTAATCTGAAATTTCGGATAATCTGAACAAAATTTGGGACAGAGGAATAATAAACAAAATAAAGTAAATGCTTATTTATAGGTAAAGTACAGATTTTTATAATTACTGTAGAACTGAACTAATTATTGAAACAAGTTCTTGAAAAGAAACTTTTATTGTACTGGTAACTACGGTGTACATCACAGGTAATCAGTAATCTTCTTCTGCCGAAATGAACTGAAGCTGCTTAATGATGCGATTGCTATGCTATGTTGCCATTTCCTCACATCACACTACATTGGCATGTCTGGTAATCCTGCAGACATATTTGTGTCTGTATGCTACATTTTTACAGATAATCTGACCATTTCTGAATCCAAACAAAACTACACTCCCAGGGTTCTACTGTATGCGTAATCCAAGGATTTTCATGCTAATAGAAGAATCTTTTGAAATAAAACTTCATTAACAAGATTACTTAATCGCCATATATTTAACAACCTAATTTCCTTTGTAATAAATTCTAGACGCATTTATAAATCTTAATATAAAAATAATTTATAAATCTTAATAAAAAAAGAACAATCTTTAAAAATACATACCAAAATTTTAGCACGATTTTCCAGTACACCATATGCAAAATGATTCAGCTGGAACACACAATATATACTCAACACTTAAACATAAAATAAGCAAATTATATCAAGGTATGTACAACATTTGAAATTCACTAACCAGTAATCCTTGAGGTAATGCAACTCCCTGGAATCTATATATTGGTTTACTGGTATCTTTGATCAGATGTACCTGAAGAAAAATAATCTTTTAACTCTAAATCTACGTTACAAAATGAGTAGTTCGTATTTCCTACATATTATTGGAATGAAAATGTTCAACCACTTTGAACGACAAATTCGTGTCTAGCAAAATTATCAAGAGAACCCAAAATAAGATGAAAAACAAAACCTAAGAAAGAGTACATAGTACAATGAAATTAACATTTTAATACAGAAAGAGGATTTTTTTAAATGGGAAAAGCAAATTCAATATCTGCCAGAACGTCCTTCTCTATCTTTATCACGGCTCCGGTCACTTCCTCTGCTCCTCCTCCTATCCCTGTCTCTGTCACGACGATCACGGGATCTTGAACGTGATCGACGATATCCAGGATTACGTTCATGACTTCTACTCCTGGAGCGGGACCTGCGGCTTCTGCGGCGGCGACTGTACAAATAGCGTCGTAATTCTCTGGATATAGGCTTCAAGTGCATAAAATTGCAGAAGCCACTACGTGTACATTCTCCCATTTCGTATTGCCTGCAACAAGCTTCACGGAAATCTGTCACTGGACTCAATTCGGCATAAATTGGACGACCGCCAAACCATCTGTTGTTTAGGTCAGACACGGCCTTTTCCGCATCTTCTTCGCGGCGAAATTTAATGTACACGTTTCCAACAAGATGATCGCCAAGATTATCACATACATTCATTTCTTCTATCTCCCCGTATTTATCTTCACATTCCACAAACACATCTTCGAAAAAGTTGTCATAATGCTCCTGCATTTCTTCGTCAGATACATTCGCAATTAAATGTGATCCATCAGCCGATTTTGCGGAATTCTGTGGATTTACGTACAAATTTTGAAGAAGCACGGTCTGGCTGAAAGTCGGCTTGTTATGAATACGTGAACATCTGTCTCCATGCCGGCATGCACCTATTTTGAAATAGAAGGAACAATTAACTTTGTCCTTTTCCGTTCCAAATATAGAAGCTAAATACTCCGCCATTGCGGAAACTTGTAGAAAACGCTTTTAAGCTTTGCAGAAAGCTCGTTACTAGTTCACAGAATGTATCATACGCTGTTCAATAGGCACCAGAAAGTGAAACAGTTCTCAGCAAATAAGTCCAAGTTTATCTCATAACAATCCACCAATAATATACAAAGATCCACAACAACAATTACACCTCACAAACTTTCCGGTAAAGAAACAGTGATCGGCAGCAACATACTAAAGAGTAAGCAAAACACTACGCCGTGTCTGAGAGAAAACATAATATCAAGGATGAATCAGTATGGTTCAGTACTGCTACCTAGCGGAAATATTCGAGATAGTTTATCCAAAGACTCTTAAGAACCGTTTAATACATTTTCCTCTTTCATAACAGTGCACACTACAGGCTATTGCTCCACCATGGGCAAAAACTAGAAAATCCTGCCGCTAGAGCAAGAAATTGAGTACAATATAAACGTGTTAAATAATTACGTTAATAAACATTAAAATGTAGTCGGCGTAGTTTCATAAATTGCAGTGTAAATTGCCATTCAAACGTACGAAGCACTGCAAAGCACAAATCTGAAGCCCCCATAAAATAAATTAATATTATATATATATATATATATATATATATATATATATATATATATATATAATATTAATTTCGTCCACATCCTGGTTTCAGTGAATAAAAACATATCTTATCTCCTAACAGAAACAACCTTTCCACCATGGAAATAACGAATGAATCCGTATAGCAACTAACCGTACATTCCGTAAGAACAATAATAGCTGCTGTTAATTTTGATAATTAACATACGGTTCAGCAACGAAGTATTTTGGCATAAAACGGCTTGGAAATTTCGCGTTGCATGGACACATGGTGTGAATCGCGTGAATTGCCAATGCTGAGGGCCGGAGCTATGTCAAAATCGGTACAGCGTGGTGAGGCGTCAATTAGGACCTCAAAGTATTTGTGCATTAAAATACATAGGAAATTCCGCGTTGCACAGATTCCATCCGTGCTTATTCCACGTATTATTTCCGCACATTTTCCCAGAGCCCCAGAATATCTTGCCCCACTCCTTTTCCAACATTAGTTGAATTAAGAATAAATGATAGCAATGAGCGATGAAGACAAACTGTGCTAACGAGAAAATGTTCGCTCCCGTGTATTAGAAACTATTTTGTATCGAAAAGTGAACTATAAATTCGACGTAAAATCCGTTTTGTCAAAATAACTAAACTCCCCACTCCTCTCACATCTAGTGAAGAGAGGGCTCAAGAAAACGTGCCCTGATAATAGTACCGTCTCGTGGTAGAAACTTTGCGTACCACTTTCAGTGCCATCTGTGGGCGAAAAATTCCATTGCTTGGAGTAGCTTCCAATCAGCTGATCAATGCTCAATTTTTGTACATAATACTAAATTAATATTTCATATTTAAAAGTCTTATCCTTTTTATACGTGTTGATTCCTTCATACAAAAGGGGCTGTGGCTGTATCCATCTCGCGACATCCGTGTACTAATTACTAATGCCAAGAACAAATGGCGGGAGCGAGGGTTTTCTGTTAACTTAGATACAGAGGCGTGGGTCCAGGAGAACGGAAATGAGGGAAAATTCACCCCTAAAATTCTTCCGTAACTATTAATTTTAACTTGTTACGAGATTTCTAAGAAAAATATTTTCAGATTATCATTGAATTGAATTGAATTTGCCTTATTAAACGTGGCGAGACAAATCATTAAAACGATTAAATTCGTATCACAGCATGAGCTGAGTAAAGCCTGCGACATTTTACAAAATCTGTAATTTTACATATTAGACGAAGACATTTTGAAATTTTCCATCCCAAAATTCGTTTCCGGATCCGTCCCTGAGTTACACGAATGAGAATGGCGGCAATAGCTGCAAATATGAATCTCTTTCGATTGAATGCTATTTGTTTTGATGAGCTATCAGCATTTAAATTCCTTCACAATCACATCCTACAGAAGAGAGAAATGTGTTAAAAAACATTTCACGATAAATCGAACAAATTTGAGGAATATTTTACCTTAATGTCCCATATTTTTGAACTTTTTTCTGTGTCGAGTATAAACAAAAATATTTAACACGCATTTTTCATTTTCCCCCTAAAAGATTATTTGTCAAGATATTAATTTTCAAAATTTTCGAAACAATGCTCGCATCGCCAAAGTTAATCTTGTGTTTATCTTGTGTAAGTGTAATCTTGTGTAATTGTGAAAGAAATTTATTTTTAGACATTAAAGAACCAAAGATACTCTTAAATTTGATGTTTTTGTGAACTCATTAATTTTTTTAAAATACATTTTTTGACCCGGGCATTTGATTTTTATTTTTTGTGTTGCTCTACTTGTTTTGCTGCAGTGTCTGCTAGAGACACCTCCCAAACTATGCCAATCAGCGGCAGACGGTTAACATCGTTATACTTTCACAGAGCAATAAAGAGAAATATCCCTTCACATATTAAGTTCCGAATTTAGACGTATGATCTTCATTGCCAATTAAATTCAATAAATACACAGGCATGGAATCATGGGGAGGATAATGAAGGATAATTCTCCCCCTAAAACTCTTCAGTAACGAATAATTTTATCTTGTCCCGAAACTTTTAAGCAGAAATATTTTCAGATCATTAAAATGAATAAAATGGTATCACAGATTGAGCTGAGTGTAGCCTGTGACATTTTACAAAATATGTAATATGACACATTTGAGCAAAACATTTCTAATTTCTCCGCCAAAAATTTGCCTCAGAATCTGCCCCTGAAGTAAGTGTCAAACGGATTCAATGTAGTATTAAACGGATGGAATATTCATGTGATTAAGAGTATGTGAATCAGTTAATTAAATTGGTATTGGTGTCAACCAAATTACAAACCCACTTTAAATTTCCCGCGTTTCATGAACAAAATTTGAGAGGCGCTTGAAGGCATTAGATGCTACGCAAGTTAGAATTTATATATTTCATATTTCTTTGTGCATTTCTTTCATTCAGCTTTTGTTATACCTTTACAAATTAACCTTATAGAAATAATGTAAAACCTATTTGATAATCCATTTTTTGTCCATGTTGCGAGAAATGTATTTGTATTTGTATATGCAATTTCTTTCAAGCAATCTGCAAATGTTAATTAAAATTAATTTTCTCTCTTAAAAATTGAACTTAAATGTAACATGAAAGAAAAATTGAAAAAATGGAGTGCCATATATTTGTACGAACCATTATTTAACATTAATTTTATATTACCATCGTGCGCTGCCTTGGAGGTCATTGTTCAACGGCGACGAGATAAGAAGTGGGTTTTATTTATTTCTGTGAATTTCGCCTCATCACTGGGACATGATTTAGCTGTATGAAACACAGTTTTAGACTGATGATGAGAATAATGACTTGGGTCATGTAAGTCTTCAAAGAAGACCAATAACAACAATTTACCATGTTGCAGAGCATGTGAAGTTCGCCCAAGAAAAAGCTCTCACCCAGTCTAAAATTACTGCTAGATTCAGGAAACATGGTATTTCCCCTTTGAGAGGAATTTTTTTGAAAATTCTGATTTTATAATGAAGTTACAAATATATAGTTTAGTTTTGATAATTTGAACATTCTTAAAGACCATTTATAAGTGTTCCACCTTCGCAAGTGTTTGTATCGTTCTTGTATTTAATTGCAAGTTTTCATTCATTTGTTTAAGTGTGAAATTTATTTTGATTAATAAATACATGGTTCAGTGTACCCAAAGTTGTGGTTTACTGAACCCTGTGGTGGGGGAAAAGTGAACCCTTGTGCATTCTTCTAAAAAAACAAAACAAAAAACGTTTCACTCTCCCTCTGCACTTCCACAGGTTTTCATATTAATATAATGAAATAACAATAGTATTGATATTATTGCAAGACCATCTCTGGTCATTAACATCACAGAATGCACTTGTTTCTCAGATACCTTTCTTTATACAACTGACTCAGTATATCAGATCCTAGCAGTGTCAGTTGTTTATAAATAAACCTAATAGTAGAATTTCATCAGAACCCCTCCATTTCAGATTGTATGCATGTATGTATGATTCATAACATGACATGTCTCACGGTTGCTTTATGTTTGGGTGTCACGATGTGTTTTGTCATTGACGCTCTGTGGTGCGACCTGCCAGTCCGGCAAATGCAGATAACCAAGATCCCTAGGGAACTATGTCAATTTTATGATGAAGGGAGATATCGAGAAATGTCACTTTTGACATTAGAACAGAGAAGAAACATACGATAATGTGGAAACCAAACATTTTAATTGATATTTTAACATTATTTTACAAGAGATGCAGAACTTAAGTCGTAGTGAATACATGATGAAGCTGATGAATAAAAGAACAAGAACATGATAATGTTCTCACTTTGTTATAAGCTGGGTTGTAAATGCCTGGAGTGAACTTCCAATTGACTGAATTCAAAAGAAAACTGAATGCCTTCAAGAATGGCCTGAACAGTCATCACAAACCAAATCCTGGTTTTCCACAGCACATTTTAAATTTATCATTGGTAAGGTTTGTAGAGAAGCACCCTACACATCTAGTAGGTTCAAGGACATGTGAACCATAATTACGTTCTAACCAGCCCTCATATAGCCCTGAAGTAACAAATGAGACTGGGTGGTAAACCAAATAATTTCTTCTTTTATCCAATCAAATGAAATGCATTCTCATTTTTTTATATACATGACATTTACAGAACTAGTTGGTTAACTGCATTAAGAAAGAAATGACTGGCTAACTTCCATAATTTTTAAAATGTCAGAGGTTCTAATGATAATCTAACAACTCCATACTTATTTGAGCAAAAAATGTGCAATCATTTTTCAGAAAATTTTGAAAATGTGTTAGGACTTTCATGTGAAGTATCCCCCGAGTATTGTTAAGGTGATTCCAGTACTTTACCCCCTATACTGTACTAGTACTGGAAGTAAATGGTCTTTCTACTTGACTGTATCAAAAATATATCATATTCAAAATGAAAGTTGACAATTGCTTGTATTACATAAATATATATAACAGAACTACTAACGTAAATAGAGTAGAAGTTAAAGAGTGGTTAGTAGTAGAACGGAAGGGAGAATGAACTCTATTGACATGAATTATTTATTACTAGCGAATGATCGAGTTAAAACATTTGAAATGTTTGAACAGTTTCAATTTCACTTTGCGAACCCTGATCATAAAAGCAAATTTGTATAGATATGACAACACTTTTTCCTTTATTTTATGCACAAACAATAGAAAAATACTGGTTAGATCCGAAGGATACAATTCCTGTTTACCAGTTACAACAAAAATGAAGTAAAAGAGAATTGTTCACCACAATGTCTGGACTAATGGTGTGATAGAAGTTCCAATATTATAATATATCAGTGTTACCAAATAAAGTGAGCAAGTTGTAGCACCTCTAATTAGTGTAAGTTGAAGTGTGTGTGTGTGTGGGGGGGGGGGGGGGGCAGAGATTTTTTAGTAATTTTCGGTGCGTTCTCTAGGAGCAAAGGCACCTGGCAATCCTACTTTACAGAAACACTTGAAGCCTACCCTCATAAAGTGATAATACCATTTGCAGCAAATCACATTTTACACATGGCCAATGTACCAATGACAACAATTGCAAAAATATTGGCCATTTTTTTACTTTTTTTCTTCTTTTCTTTGATGAAATGATGAAAACCAGACCTGTCAGCTTGCTTTCACCATGTTAAACACAACATTTTCATCCCAAGTTCATATGTGGAAAACAAGAACACGAGTTCTTCGAAGTTTCAAGGTGCTTTATCTGATAATGGCATATTTCTTTTTTTCTTCTTATTTATCAGTTTGTTCTTCCAAGGAATAATAACAGAGTTCATAAATGTTTTATCTTTTACTCTAGTTTTGTTTCTATTTCAATATTTCTCAATTCTTCTTTAGATACCAAATATAATATTGATTACTTTACTCCTTATAGAAATATGATAGACTCAAATTGTCTCAAAATTAGAAATTGATATGAAATCCTATCATTTTGTAATTTTTTAAAAATTGAAACAAAAGACAACAGGGAAATGTGAAATAAAATTCATTTTTGGGTTCTCAATGCAATTTGAATACTAATATCTTCATAAGTAACATAAGTCTGTGTCCTTCAAGAAATTGCCATTCATCTTATTGGAATTAATGCCCTGTACTGAAGTTGAAAAATGATATAAATGATTTGTAGGATTAATACAGAAAGGAATTATTTCTATCACTTACTGCAACAATGCTGCATCGACCAAGAAGATTAGTGTTGCCTATTAGCGGTCCTTTGCTAATGTCTACATGTTGGCCAACACGATACAAAATAACTTTATCACCTGGAGGAAAAATGAAATTACATTATTATAATTTATATTATGAAGGTATTGTTAGTGTATGAAAAAAATTAGAGAAGATATATTGTTTTGTAGAGTTATTTGTCCTGAAAGTAAATTAAAGAAAGAATAATGTTTCAATTTTTCTTACAAACTTAAAAGTCCATTTTATCCTTCAACATATTTTTCTACTTTGAGTTAAGAATGGAAAAACCTGTTATATGTAATCACTACTCTTAATTTAATGATCTAAAGGAGTTTCGCAGATCCCATTTATGTATTTTTACAAGTAACTGAAAGATTGCTTTAGTACGTAACTTCCTGTTCTGAGTGCCAATAAAATAGCCAAGAGAGTGCCAATAAGATAGCTCAGACTTTTAATTTGCAATACATTTATAATTTTCAATTTAATTTTTTAAAATAGGTTAATGTCTTTAATTTATGTGGATAATTTATACATGCTATTTAGTTAACAAGGTAATAATGAAACATTAATGCTTATCATAACTTACGTTTCTCTTTCCATGGGTGAATCTATGAATTGAATTAAATATATTACACCAACTACTTCAATGAACTGATTAACTCTCCTGTATATGAGCTGAAAGTCCATACTTAAAATCTTTTCGTCAAAAAATTAACTTTTATAAGAATTACTAATGGGTTACTTCTAGGATTTATTTCTTCCTTCAATGTTTGAATAGTAAAGGGTTAAAACATTAAGAAATAATTTAATAACGTCACAGAGTTTTTAATATGAAACACCAGTATATTTATCTTATCTGAATTGTTGAATGGCATTATCGTTTCATTCTTGAGGCATAAAATTTGGGTTTTAAAGATGGAATATTAGAAGAAATAATGTACTGTAAATCATAACATCTCTTTGTGCTAATAATCTAGAGCCAGAGATGCTACAGATACAATTTCACACTAAATGGTTTTTCATTCTCTATGTTAGTAAAATCCTTGAAATGTTCTTGTAAGACATAAGCATGTATGTATGGAATAAATATTTGTGTTTGAAAAATATTTGTTTATTCATGTAACACTGCTTATACTTAAGACAGCTTGTGTGTACTTTCATGTGAAACACATGATTCTGATAGAAGATGGGTAAAACAAGTTTGTCTCAAAATCTACAGTTGATAAATTAAAGATAAAAAATGTAAATAAGATCACGTGTTACTTAAGAACAAAAGCCTTGTTTTTAAATATGGTCTCTCAGTCTGCATTAGTGTAGTTGTGTTGAAGTCAAAACAGAATGTAGAAGTAGGCTTTCTCTGTAGTTACACTTACAGTACAAGTCAAACTCATTCTTGGATTTTTCAAAAATTAATAAATAAGTTTTAAGTCATAAAACATTATAAAGAGTATTATTTTCAAAACAAGTAGATGGCAAAGAAATGGGAACAGCTGTAAGTTAAATGAACATGGAGATGTCAACAATTCTGCATTACTGATTAAAAGTATTTCTTTCTTATGAACTATTTGCACTAAAATTTTGACATTTTGAACACTGTTGTTACATAAATAAAAGCATTTTTTAAAAATTCAAAGCATGATTATTTAGCAAATTATTAATAAAAAAATTTAACAATATTATCAAATGTTGAAAGTGCAATTATTTTACAAGTTTTTAAGATAGTAAACTTACCGACATCAATATAGTCATTAAGTGATATTGTACTCTTTAACATAGAGTAGTGGGTCCAAAGACTACTTGGTTTCTCCATCTCCGTTTTGCGAAAAAAGTAAGCAACCAAAACCTTTTCCAATATAGAATGGTCATTTTTTTTCACACCAATTTTTAAAAATTAAATACTCACGCTCATATTTCTTTCTTGATTTGTTGCCTAACAATGTTTCTATAACAGCAGTTGCTGCTATTTTTATTTCTGAATCAGATCTATACTCACTCATGTCGAAAAGTATAAACCAAGTGTGTTTCAATTGTTCTCCTTGTTGAGAAGTTTCACCACTTATAGGAGAAAAAATGTGAATACTAAATGAAGGCGTAGGATGGAATTTTGCATTAAATCCAACAAATTTTCGCAAAGCAGTTAAAATGTTGTATGATATTCTTATCATAACATCTTATTAACATATTACAATACTCAATTGGTTACCAAATTCTGCCTAACAGCCTCGTTTGGCAATTTTCCAATCTCGTATTGTAGTCAGATGCTTAAATAACTATTAGCAATTTGCTGAGTTTTTATTAATGTTCAAGTTTGTATTCAACATGTGGGTTCAAAAATGTCACATCTTTGCTAAAAAGGAAAGGTAGAGAAAAACATCTGGTTCAGTAACCATGTTATTAGTAAATATCTGATACCTGGCAAATTTTGTTGTAATAGGATTAGTAGAATCCCTATATAAACAAAAATGTAGTTTTTGGGAAATGGGCAACAAAATTTTATTACAATTTCTTGGCATGAAATACAAAAGTTCCTCATTCATAAAATTCTTCATTTTCTGTTAAAGCCCCGTTTCTTTATTCTTTGATTAGCTTGATAATCAAAAGTAATGCGTTCCACATTCATAAAATTCTTCATTTTCTGTTCAAGACCCTTTTTTTTATTCTTTGATTAGCTTGATAATGGCGTTTTCCGCCTTTTGAATTATTTTTCTGTCAATGTCATTAAGTATGGTCTTCATATAAAACCCTGGACAATGTTCATTTTCTCTACTACAGAATTTCTGGTAGAGGTCACTGAATTAAAACACAAAACTGCATCATATGTGGCAATTTTAAGTAAGAGTAAAGCCTGCAAATTGAGTTTTTCCACAACATGCCATTCCAAACTGTTAAAAATCTCTTTGGAATTTTGGATAATGCCATGAGTGCACTTTTTTACAAGTTCAGGACCTGAAAGGGACTTAAATGTTGGTTTTATAGCATACATCACTGGAACTGGTAAGGAATTCTTATGAATGTAATTTTCACCTGCAGCTCCTTGTCTTCAATATCTACACTGTGATTCATTACCTTCAGGGCACAACGAATGAATTGGGATAGCCTTAATAAAGTTTTTATGAAAAAAATGCCCACACTGCACTTTTCATTTCTTCTACACTGTCAAAATTTTCTCTAATAGCTTTCTCAAATACACGTACAATGAGTCAATAGCTTTTCCTGTCTAAAGTCCCTTTCCCCCTAGTGGTCATCCATCTGACAAATGTTTGGTTTTCATTTCTTTCAGCAATCTTCGCAACCGACCACCCATTCTCTTCTGAATGTGCCCCACACATTTTAGTTTCTCACTGTGATAAGGTTGACTGTCAATTACATATTTGAAGGATGAACAATCTCTATCTCCAAGATATCTACAAGCTGAAAGGGAGAGTTGGCATGTTCATCAGAGCACTTAAAGTCAAAGCTCCCTCCCTTCTATTTCCAAATTACCGCAAACCACACACCAATCTTGTATTTGATTCATGAAAATATCCACTTTTCTTTAATGTTGGAAAATCATGTATTATCCCACACACTTCCTAATTAATTTGTACTGCCACACCAACACACATATTTTTACTAGCACAATATGAGCTAGTAATGTCATATTCACAGCTTGGGAAATTAATTCCAAAATGATAATTTGGGAACCTGATGAATTTTCCTCTGAGAGTTCATGTGAACATTATGCTCCAGACAAAGCTTCACTATGCATGAGATGGAAAATCATGATTCTTCCTCTTCATCACATTTTCTCTTTCATGACAAACATGTTGATTGCCACAGAACAGTCATTTTTTGAATTCAGGTTTTGTTCTACCCAATTTTGGTTCAAAGGAAAATATACTGTTCCAATAAAATATCTTCGTGTAACAGAATTCACACCTTGTTGAAAACTATAAAAGCTTCACAGCAGCTCTTCTGTTTCTTGTTTACATTTCTTTAAAATGTGTGGAGGGTGCTGCTATCTACAGTTTTAAGAGTATGGGAATATAGTAGTTCAAAATCTATGTATGAGAAATTCACCAGAAACATTATTTGCCATATTTTATTACAAATAAAGAGGAAAGTTAATACAGTGCAGAAGTGGGAGTGGCCCTCCCATGGCTAGGCTGCATCACTTGAGAGGCTTTTTACATTTTAAATGACTTAGCAACGTCAGATCAACTTCAAATTTTGCAGAAATGTACCATACTAAAGAAAAACAATTAAAACAAAAAATTGATTTTTGACAGAATTCAGTGACATCCCCCCATAACAGAAACTGTTTATATTTGGTGGTATTATAATACATTTAACATTTGATACAGGATTTCTGTTACCTTAAGTTTTTATATTTACAATACACATACTTCAACTTACCATTAGTTCTGTAATTATTTAGGGAACTAAATAAAAAAATTCAATTATTTAATTATTAAAGTAGACGTTTTGAAAATACTAATACTTATTCTTTTAAAACAGAAAATAAATTGAAAAAAATGGAGTGTCGTCCTAGTGATGCAGTTTCCTGGGGTGAGGTATCTCCCTATTGCTGTCAGAAGCAACAAATGAAGTTTCAGAAGAGCCTGAAACTTTCCTACCTGATAATGAATGAGATCCAATGTCTGGAATTTGCTGACTTTTATACGGATTATCTGCAAACATATCAAGAGCCAAGTCAACACTGACTTCAAGCCTCTCAATTTTATGACCTTGCTGACAGAAGTGAACCATTTGTCCAGTCAATACTCTCAGCTCATCCTACAAGCAAATCAGACAAAATATTATTACTCCTTGAATATGGCATTTCATATTTGAAAATATATTTTGAGATCATTTTGGCCTGATACATATATATAACGCTACACAAGTTGCAAGAATTGCAATAATTACAACTATAACACAGAAACTAAATTTACGGGGTTATGTGGGTAACCAGGTTTATGCAAAACACCCTAGAGTTATGTAACACTGTCTCACTAGAGTGTATATAAAATTTTAATTACAATTAAATGTATAAATATACTCTAC
Organism: Gryllus longicercus; assembly: GCA_038098605.1. NCBI lineage: Eukaryota > Metazoa > Arthropoda > Insecta > Orthoptera > Gryllidae > Gryllus > Gryllus longicercus. The sequence goes on along the minus strand of JAZDUA010000125.1, from coordinate 2,861,873 downwards.
ATGTGGGTAAAATTTAAGAAACAGTGATACTCTTTTGAAGCAATTCCAATGAAGGTCTTTCCATTTTGTCCCCATCTATTGGTAGATATGCAACCCTCATATACAATATTAATCTTCACTCATCCATGCACTTCAATTACCAATTCAAGGTACAGTATTTTCTTCGAAGAAAATCTCTATCTTTTTCAACATTTTCCAGGAAAAAAACCTTTTCATTGATATTCCTATTTCACAGATGAGTTGTTTCACAAACTTCAAATTTTGTAAAAGTTAAAATGCTATGTGGCGACAATTAGATAAACATTACACTATTAAAACTCAATTTTTAACCAATAACAATATTGGTAAATACATAAGAAAGATCATAACAGCTTGTCACTTCCAATAAAATTGAAAGAAAAAAAAGAAGAAAAACATGAATGTTTTGGTGTGTTAATACAAAATAAAACCACTCTCACCTTCGTTGGGACCCAATTCTCCACATTTAACTCAATATCATACACAAAACTTCCACTACGTACTGAAAACAAAAAAAAACAACGTATTAATGTTTAATAATTTTGATAAAACACAATAAAAAGAAACAAAGTGTAAAGCTAACCATTGGGGGAAGGGAAACTGTGAAGAAAAACAGGAATATCTTCTTTAAAACTTTCTGTAACCACTGCTCCTAACACTACACTACATGTACGCCAGAAAGCCTTATTTACATGAAACGGATCACTGTCCTTAAAATGTAGTAACTGCAATGTACAAGCTGCTTCCAAAGGACGATGCATGTCCCACAATGTTACACCATCAAGAAGAGCTAAAGCTGATCTTTTGACAACCAGTTCTGAAATGTCTGATTATAAAAGAAAAGTTTACTCAAAAGTTATTTTTTGTGCACCAATGAAAAAATACTGACAGTGTAATGTAACAGGGCCTTACGTTGGGCACAATTAAAGGGTGTTGATATATTTTTATTCATAACTAATGTGGTGTCCTGAGGGACTCCAAGATATTTGACTTCAATTTTTTCAACTCTACCAACAGCCTCTCTTTGGCGTTTCTTTTCAGCTGTAAACATTTCATTTCTCCTGGATTTAACATCTTCATTTCTGCTATATTTATGAGAGAATCCTTAAGAGAAAATAATTATGATATGTCACAAAGTTTAGTAATGATATGTATTTGAAAATCCAATAACAATGAATATAAAAATGAATAGTACATACGCCTAAAAACACGTGAAAATGTTGGTTCGCGAATCGCACATCGTGTTAACAAAGTACACACTGAAACAGGCATTTTAAAATTATGATCTTATTTTACAAACGTAAATTAAGATCGAATAGGTTTCGCTTCATGTGATATCCAGCAAATGTATTTGTGACAGATTATTCAGTACAATAATTGTTTCCTTTGTGCGCCGGTTGTGATTTATATCGCTGGAACTGCTAGCATTGTAAGACCCGAGCTTTATAGTTATGATACTTTCAGGCAGAAAGTTTCTGGGCTGATAGCAGAGGCTGATGCAGTTGCACAACGAAGTCTGAAATGGTCTGCAACCCTACAGACTCCGTACACAAGACTGGGCAACTCTAAAAAATTCTGCTGGGCACACCGTGAATGTTTACGTCTGAACGTGGAGGTCACTGCACGCGGCTACCGCATGTCAGTTGTTTCTGAAACGCGTGAGATCGTTTGACATTTAACTGAACAAATGAAGATCGCAACACACGTCATTTGTAGGCAAATTGTCTTTTCCTTAATAAACAGCGAATCCAAGTCGTAATTTGTTAGTTCCACCTCTAGTATTTTGTTGTGTAAATATACAAATATAATATATTTTAATATGGGTGAAGTTAGCGACGATATCGAAGAAATGAGTGTTGATGTAGAAGAGGAGTCCCAAAACACATTTTTAGCTCCGGAACCACCTGAAGGAATGGACGTAAACTCTAACTTATTGACAACTTTCTCATGGAGTAAGTTCCACAACTAAATTCTCTTTTGGGCAGGTGTCAATGAGTGTTAGTTATTAAAAAATGATTTTTTTTATTAACTTCAATGTATTTGTAATCTCCTATTTAAAAATAATTGTTTCTTTTCAGTTCTTGATAATTGGTTTTTATTGTTAATAATTGGTGTGTGTTCCATGTATATATATCAAAGATACATTTATCCAGCAATCGAAAAATTTAGGCACACTTTAGCTGACAGAGAAATGGAGGCAAAACTGCATAAAAGTAAGTTTACTAAATCAGCTCGTCTGAAAGTAGCAATTTTTCAACACTCTGTACTTTATTTCTGGTGTCAGTTAAAATGGAATCATTAAACTACACCCTCATTTTTAAATTACATTTCTCTCTTTCCTTGTATACTTTATACATTCTTTCCATCCCAGAATTTTTGGATTTTGATACTGTTGATTAATGTTGCTAGTTTAATATAATTTGGATGTTTGGAATTTGGTATTGACAAACATTTATTTTTCGATTTCGAAATTTTGAAATATTTCTTGTAAGAAGTGTACCAAAAAATTATTTTTATGCCACAGTTGATAAATAAGTTTTGAGTGGGTTTATAAAGAAATCTTGAATTGATTAGTCTTAATGTACTTCATTATTTTTTGTCTTGGTTTTTGTTAATGTGATTAGGTGAATGTTTGTATTTTTTTCTTGAAATGTCTAAAGGTCAGGTGTATTCATCATTTATCATGATATTGTCTTTGAGATTTCTTTATTTTCTTTATACAAAGATATTGATGTAACATGTAAATGAATCGTTTGTATTGTACATGCATGTTTTCTTTAGCCCCAGAACGCCTACCCCTGTTCCTTTACTAATATTAGTTGAATTAGGAATAAATGATAGTAACAAGCATTGTTGACAAAATCTGATAACCAGAAATATTTGCTCCTGTGTAATAGAAATTATTTTGCATCGTAAAACGAGCTACAGATTTGATATAATAGTTCTGTTGACGAAATAACCAACCACCCCACTCCTCTTGCATGTAGCTGAACGAGGGCTCAAGAAAACAAGAGGATAATATGTATCATTTTCCTGACAGCTTTCAGTCGCAAGTGATGAAGTAGTGAAGGAGGTCATGGCAGTAGGAAAGGAGGCCACAATTGAGTGGCATCATAAACAGGAAAATAAAATAAAATAATTTGTGTATATTCAAAAGATTATCTCAACAATTCATTTTTGGTTATGCATAGAAAATTTTAATTGAAATTTAATGACAATAAAAAAGTTACCCAAGTTTATCTCATCATTTTTCAACACACCTTTTGTATGGGAATAAGAATTAGGTCTATTTCAAAGTGTAATTTAAGACTTCAACTCACAGCACTGAAATTTTTTAATACTGTAAATTACTACAGATCCTGATCTGGTGAGAGCTCGTCAAGAAGCATTGATGGAAGCTCGAAGGAAAATGCAGGAAAAGCACGATGCAGAGGCTGCAAGAATGGCAGAGTTACGAAAAGTGGTTAGTTGATCAATTTCATCCATGATTCATTTACAAGCTTTACCTTTACATACAAAATTGCAATAATGTATTTTAAAAAACAAATGTTACCTAAATTGTATTTTTGAATATTTAAATCCTGAAAATTTGTTTGGTATGATGCTGTAAGTTTTCAAGTAAAATACAAAAGACAGAGTAAACTATTTTGATGTTGTAATATTACTTCTGAGATGAAGTTTTGTATGTATTTGAATGATTGGTTGGTTGGAGGTTGGATTATTCACATAGCGTGTGTTGTTCTCATTCTGTGTTATTTGTTTGATTGTGCATATTTTTGATTATTTTGTATGTTGAAATTCATTAATGACTAATTAAATGAATTATTATTATTAAGAGAGAAGAAAAGAAGAAAGAAGAAATATTATCTAAAAACTTGGAAAAATACTCCAGTGTTGGACATACATTAAATGAAGCTGATCCTAGAAGCCAAAGTGGCCCTTCGTCTCGCCCAAACAGAACAGGTACATTAAAAAGGTGTTCAAAGGTTGTTATTAATGGGATTTGTAAATGTTTGTTGAGAGGATTATTTAATGAAACAAATCAGCCGAGTTAAGCCCAGAGTGAGCTTTGTCATTTTCTCTGCAGCAACTCTGACTGGGGGCTCATAGTGTTTGAGTCCCACAGATGGAGGATTCTTACTTACACACATTACATTACTACACAAGGTGGGAGCTTAGAGCGTGTCCTGGCTGGAGGGCTGTACCTTGGGGATATTTCTCCACCCGCCACCTCCAGGCATAAAAGACATTCACTTTTGAACTAGTGGGATTAATAGCATAGCAGTTGACGTTCCTGGAAACATCAATTGCTTTTAGCAAAAATTAATAAGGTTTCCTCTTTTTGTGGTTGTTTATTAGTATTGTGGCAGTAGTGTATTATTGAGTTCAAGACTGGATTTTTATATACATAGGACAAAAAGTATAATTTCATTGAAACTGATGCCAATTCAAAATTTAAAAATCAGCCCACAATAGCATTTTGTGGTGTGTTGCGAGTAAAACAGATTTGTGTCACGTACCGAATGGTCATGTGCAATCTAGATAACGATCAAAGTAACGTTTCCGTACTTGTAATTTCTAATGTAAATTTTAGAATTAGAATAAATATGTGAATCATTTTAATTATTAAATGTTTATAATAATTTCTTTTAAAAGTAATTTTTCTTTATTTAGATGCCTTTTTGCACCCCTACTTTAGATAGAATAAATGCCTTTTTGCCTGCCTGCAGTTCCAGGCAATTCATATAAGAAATGAAGATTGTTAAATTACATTTCCCACGCTTACAAATTGTTCCCTTAGTATCAGTGTTTCCAGGGAAGTCAAATATCGTGATTTTGGGTGTTCACCAACAGTACTCAACAAAACTTTCATTTATGGTATTTAATTTTCTTTCATAGCTGGGAATTCCAAAGACTTGGATGTAAGATATTAATGTCTTGTGTAACTTGTGTGCATTCGTGTCCCGTAATAGATTACAATCCTTTAATGGGTTCTGGTTCTGGAGGATATCGTCCACAGAGGCGACGCCCTTGTTCTGGTGGAGGATGTGGGTGATTCACTGAGAATGTGTGTGTCAGGTAAATTTATCTTACGATAATTATATGTGCATTTAAATACACTTCAAGGTATTTGCTAACAAGTAAATCTGCTTATTCTCTTCCAGTTGGTGTGCTGTAAATCTTACAAATAAACTTCAGATCATCTGATAAATGAATGATTATCAAATTGTGCTTCATTGTTTTTAGTCACTAATGTATAAATAAATGATGTTATTATATTTTTCCCCTGTAACATAATTATAAATAAAATTTAAGTTTAATTTGTGAAATGCCTATGGTTTTGAGGGGTATCAAACCCTTCATTTATTTTTCTAAATCCTGTAAAGTTTTTGAATCCCAAATCATTTGAATTCTTTGTATAATATAAGTATTTTAACACGATGATGTATATTTCTTTAATTAATGTTAAAATATCAGGAAGCTAGTGCAGAGTAGGGAGGGTGCACTCAGTACTTGAGAGAGGTGGGGGTTGATGGATTTGTTTGGACTGAAATGACAAAGAAAGAAGATGCCCATTGTATTGACAATTTGAGTTTTCACTTCTTATAGTTGTTGATGAATCGAGAATGAAAAGTGAATGTTCTTTGGAAGAGTCCTCAGATTGAGCACCGGATGGTAAAGATGCCCAAAAGCTAGACTGTAAAAATATTACTTCTTAGTATCAGCCGAGGTGCACTTTTTTTTTTTCTTCAGTTGCTTCTAATTATTTGTAGTAATAGATTAACAAAAATGTTTGAATATCAATGATTTCAGAAATAGTGGCAGGAATAAGTGACCCATCTCAATCAGGTTTTTAATTCAGTTTCCATGATCTTTGCACAAAAACTGAGATGGCCCCTTGTTTTGCTTTTGGACATAAATGTAATTTCCCTCTCTATGCATGTCTTTTGGAGTTCAATGGGAAACATAATTATTCAAATTATCTATTTATTTGTTGTTCAGTCCCTTATTTTAAATTATGGACAACCACAATGATTAGTGCCAAACATTTTTTCACATAATTTTATTCATTTGTATCACTACTAAATTATTATGTGAAAAAATGTTTGGCACTTATCATTGTGGTTGTCCATAATTTAAAATAAGGGACTGAACAACTAATAAATAGTATTAAAATGGTTGTCACAATATAAAACTTAACCTTAATATTCAAATTATCGTTCTCCATATTGTCAGCAGGAATATTTTCCTTCACAAAGGTCATGATTAGGGATAAGAGCCCAAATCTAAAACTGATTTGTCCTACAAAATATATTTTATTGTATCAGGGTGAATATTTTCTGATTAATATGAATATCTAATATTAATATTTTCTTATTAATTTTTGCCCAAAACACTCACTTCTGTATTCAGAACTCAACGTGTGTCTGGCTGAAAGTAAGGATCCCAGAATTAAGAAAACGTGCACATAATACTCTTCTCCCCAAAGCATATCACACACAGTTTTTAACTGTTTTTTTTTAATGTAAAATAAATAAAAAAATTAAAAAAGAACAGCAAGTGTTATAGTTGATATTGTTGCTGATATTTATAATTTGTCAAGGTCACAGTTGACTTTTAGCAATTTTCATTTATTATTAATTAAGCAACATGTAATGCAACATCAAATCATGGCATATTGTTGAAGAGCAGGAATATGAAAGAAAACAACCATGTGTATAGAAGAATCATCAAAAAAAAATGTGTTTGCATTTTCACTGAAACACTTCTTTAAAATATAATCTCTTTTCAATTTAAATTGAAATTGAAAACCTTATTTAATTTTGTTTTTTATTTGATGCACATTTTTTTAAAGGGAGTGCCAGAATCTTTACAAATCTAAGCTCTTTTTTTTATTGCTGCAAGTCAGAAAATATTCTAACTTACATCAATGACAAGACTGACAACGAGGACAGAACAAAAAACCTTTTTCAGGATTTTGGGAATTCAAGGATTCCATCTAGCTATAAGTTGTATTTAGTTGTGCATTTACTAGGTTTAGCAGATACATTTCAAATATGGACTTATCTTTTTATAACTGTTTTCTCCTTCTTTTTCCATTATTTTCAAAATTAAAAGAAATATATTCTGACATTTAATTTTGGTTTTAACTGTGTATGTATGTATTTGATTAAATTCACAATTCTTTGTTGTATGCTTAAAAATAGTAAGGAAATTTGTGATAACAATTGACACAAAACTATTAAAATATGTATAAATGTTTTATTCATAGTTACAATTTTTTTTTTGGACAATCCTAGTTAGGAATTTTAACCAACAGCAATTTGGTTTCACTTATCTCCAGTCTCAGTACTTAAAGTACAGGAATCCAATAATGACTGATTTAAGTTCAAAACTTAACAAAACACATTAAATAACTCATATTACTAACTTACATTACTTTATAAAAGGGCTTATTACACAATTCTCTAGTTGACTGAAATGTAGTTTCAGTCAATATTTTAGTTGGTCTTTAAACATCTGGTTAAAAATTGTATTCTACCAATATAAACAACCCATTTATATTCTCATAATGGACTGATTGGAAATTTTCGAGTAATTTTATCTTTTAACCCCGGTATTGATATTACATCAGGTTCACAATTATAATTTATTTAAGAAACACTTTGTCAAAAGGAACTTTCTGGAAGAATCGAGCTGTAATTTGTAAAAAGATTGCTCCTAACGTTTGCTCAAATGCAGGGTTAAGCTCTCTGTAAATTTCTGACCAATTTTCATTTAGAAAATTATTCATTGTATCACCTGAAAAAGAATTGAAAAATTGTTAAAAAATAAAAACTAAGATCTAATTAAAAAGACACATAAAAAAGAAATGTGAATCAGGTATTCTGATACCTACCAAGAGCTTTGTCCCCATTGAAGAGGTTTGTGAAATGCATTTGCAAGTGAGAAACTGTTAACATCAAGCCAAAAGTATCAATTTTAACATATTCTAGGCCATTTTTGGTTATTCTTTCACCTCGGATATCAATGTCAGCAATCAAATTATCTGGAGGAAATACAAAAAAAAATAATTGTCATTCATAATTTAGACAAAAAGTAATTCATAGACATGAAAGGTTTAAACTTACTAAGTGTGATATTAGTCTGGCCATCTCCATTAATAGGCAACAAAAGAACACTGCCTTGAATTTTGTAGGGTCCTCTTATTCTAATAGGACCATTGAATTTCACTCTGCCTGTTATTTTGAAGTTTTCCAGATCTGCACTGTAAAGTACATCATATCAGTCAGAATTCATATTTCATTTTCAAGACAGTAATTCACATTGGGATTGAGGTGTGAAGTAACATTTCAACTTATACAACTTTTAACCCTTAATCAGTCACATTGAGTGTAAAGGATCCAAATACGAAGGTTGCCTTTTATGTTTCGGGATTTGGCAACCCTGGTGTTGCAATCTGGCAACTGACAGCTCTATCGTAAAGTTGGATGTTTTGAGGTTATATGTACTCAGAACGTTTTGACATACGAGCGCTATTTGTGTTGTTTACAGTAACTTAAAAGATTCATCTTGGCCCGAAAATGGAATGAAATCGTGAACATTTTCGTACGATTATTTTTTTACAAATTTCGACATGGATTAACTCAGCAACAGTGCATGGATGAACTTAATTCAATTTTTGGCGATGAAGCTCCATCAAGGACCAGTGTTTATCGATGGTATGGAGAATTCAATCGTGGTCGTAGTTCACTCCAAGACGAATTTCGCGAAGGTCGTCCAAAATCAGTTGCTCCGAAAACCATTGATGCTGTGCGTGAACTGATATTGCAAGATCGTCGTGTGACCTATCGTGAGATTGAGACAACCTTAGGCATTAGTGGGACCAGCATACATTCAATATTGCATGGACATTTGACTGTCAAAAAAAATTTGTTCGCGTTGGATCCCACACAATTTGTCAATCGCTAAAAAAAAAAAAGGCTCGTGTCGATTGGTCGAAAGAAACGCTCAAAAAATACGATCGCGGTGTTTGGAAACACGACTATGACATCGTGACAGGTGATGAATCGTGGATTTACGCGTATGAGCCCGAAAGTAAACAGCAGTCGACTGTATGGGAGTTTCAAGATGAGCAAAATCCAACAAAAGTTGTTCGCGCACGAAGCACTTCCAAACAGATGGTCGCCTGTTTTTTCGGAAAAACTGGACATGTCGCAACCGTACCACTAGAACAACGCAGAACAGTCAATTCTGAGTGGTACACAACGATTTGTTAGCCAGCTGTCTTCCAAGAAATCAGGAAAACCAACCGCCGAAGACGGATCACTCTTCACCACGACTCAAACAACTGCATTTTGGAGCACCGAAAACATCGATTTGATGAGTCATCCGCCGTTTAGTCCTGACTTGGCACCGAATTTCTTTTTATTCCCGTACGTAAAAAACAAACTGAGATGTCAACGTTTTTCGACACCTGAAGAAGCGGTTGCTGCATTCAGAATGCATGGTTTGGAGATACCTCAGAGTGGCAGAAGTGCTTCGACAATTGGTTCAAACGCATGCAAAAGTGTATAGATGTTCATGGGGAATACTTTAAACAACAATAAAGTGAAGTGACGATTAATATTTGTGTTTGTTCTCTAATCCTGAAATATAAAAGGCTACCCTCGTAGTCACACACATTTTTCAAATAGCAATACCCCTATCATTTGAAATTTCATAAATGATTTTCCAAAGCACTATGCAACTTTCTTTTTTAGAAATGTCCAAATAAAAAAGAATATTTTCATGTCAAATATTTTTAATTACTTTTTTATTAATGATCAGTAATTTCACAGTGAATCTAATCAGACAAAGGCATTGTTTCCAATGAACACTCATTTCCTTAAAAATAGGTCGTTGATTTTACCTTTATATTTCAACATTAATTTATAGAAAAAAACAACAAACTTTAAAACTTTTAATTACAAAAGCAATCCTTTGCAAGACCCTCAAGAAATAGCTGACTCATTCACAAATTGATGGACAATTAATCCCTAAACACTCACTAATGAAACGGAGTGGGGATGTCTTTTATTTAAATAGTAAATAATAATAATAATAATAATAATAATAATAATAACAACAACAACAACAACAACAACCTTTAATACTACCCCTCTGTTGGCAGAAAAAAAAAGTTTGTGGACCGACAGCCGTTCGTACGAAATCTCTGCGTCGAAATCGTTTTTAACCGGTTCTTTATTCTCGTGAATACAGGATTGTGAAAATAATTATGCTTCTGCTAAAATAAATACTTATTTTTTCGGGACATATTTATAATTTGCCATCTGCTGGCTCGTATCAATAGAACAAAACACCAACACGAAATACAATGCCTCAAAACAACAATACATACAAAAAAGAACAAATTTCACCATTCGTATTTTAATACGCTCCTTGGCGTTCATAATCACTCATGATTTCCCTTTTTTATGAAAATAAGAATGTAATATGATTATTTGGTCGATCGGAAGTTCCGATCGCGGTGTCACAGTTCCTTTAGTATTGACGTCCATCTACCCACCAAATGATTTTTAAGACTAGTATTCGCATAAAATGCCTTGGTAATTATGTGTCGGACAGACGCAAGGATGATTTATGTTAACGCGCCACAGTCCTCAACGTGGACACGCATAACGAAGCGTCAGAATTCCGCGCGCGATAATGAATTATCTGAGCCTCTTTCCGATGAACGAAGTGTTTTCTGTCAGGCCTCAGAGGGGCTCTCTACTGCACTCCCACAGACACTTCTGCCCCCGAGCCAGCTACCCCTGAAATATATTTGGCAATTGAGATTAATAATATTTCAAATTATTGAAATACTTCTGATAATTTAACAAATTGAAACATTGTGATTTAAAAGGGTTGTGTGCCCCTAAGGCATTAAATAGGTGTACACGTAAGCTTCCGCGGCTCGAATCCATAAATTCTCGGCTATCCGGGAGACGCCGACGTTTCGCCTGACATGTCGCAGCTATCTGCCCTGAGGAAGCCTGCAACATGACAGGCGAAACGTCGGCCTCCCAGCCCACGAAGCGGCGTCTCCCGGATAGCCGAGAATTTATTAAGTAGATGTTCTTTCCCCGAGGTCGATTTCCAATTCTAAGGACTTCTGGTCCAAGAGGCCAATGTAGCATCAGGCTTACAAAACACTTCGTAATTACTAGTAGTCTCGCTCTGAATACAGGTGCGCACTATTTCACGATTAACTAATTTTGACTAGAGAGGTTTACGTGGAGGAGGTTCGAGGTAAGGTCGAGTTAAAGTTTTAATTGAGCCCTTTGCTATTTACTATTAGTTTTTTCTTTTCTTTTTTCTTTTTCCCCCCTAGGGCTTTATCCAGCTGACAGCCGATTACCCCTTATCGACTCGACGGGACGCATATTTGACCACACACTAGACACCAACACACTTGCGGGCTCCTCTGATCTGGGGTCAGCAGAACGCGACAACACACACACACGAGAGACAAGGGGCAAACAACCATGCCCCTGGCAGGATTCGAACCCGCGACACACGCTCTTAGCCACCTTGACCACCTAGGTCGGCTGCTTTCGTATTTATGAAGTGTAATAAATAGAATTCATAAAAATGATGTTATTTATTGGCTTCGTGTGGTTGTAAAGAATACGAAAGGACCGCAAAACTATCGAGAATAAATTTGTGCGTTTGGATTCAGGACATAATCATACAGAAATGAACTAGTGAAACACAAAATTATTTTACTAATTCGGAGGCTTCTCACATACAGAAAATACTTATAAATAGATATGGTACTTACTGTATGGACTCCATATAAGCATCTTTGAGTCCGAGGAGCTGGCAGTCGTAGAATTCTAGATTAATTTTCACAGGTCCACTTCCTTGGCCGATGACAAGATTCTTTATGTCCAATGGGTCGATGGATGGAATGCTTAGTGTTGGCAGGCCTGCAACAACGGGTTTTTGTGATGCGTTTTCTATTTCCGGAAAATTTCTCTTCGTTCAATAATATTTCACCGGAATGTGTTGGAAATGGATATTCACGAATTATCACATTATTCAATCTTATAAAGTGAACTTACTCCGCGCTCCCTTTCGGGCCAAAGGCCCTCGGGCTTTTGACGCCACTTGATTATTGGATCGACCTTGATGCATAAATTACTTTAATGGGTTTCATCGTACTGTTTTTAAATATTCCCAAACATCCAAAAGAGTATATTCTTAAATTTTCTTATTAGGTACGGTAAATGAGTAGGGTAAACTTTTCTTTTCATATGCTCACCCCCTTTTGATAAGGAGACAAGGCGGGCGACTCTCGTTTATGCCCTCATTCGCTTTCAAGCTACGGTAACTAAAAAGCAATAAATTAGCCGCCTATAGATCACTTCAAATTTTCTACCGCTGTCTCCCCGACTATAATGCACTGCAGGTTGGAGTGTGTGTCGTTGCGGAGATTCACTTGTTTCGCCATCGGTTGTCAACATTTGAAGACCGAGACGCGTTTCTCACCACCCAGCAGCAGCAGCAGCAGCAGCGCAGTCGGCGCGGTGGCCTTGAGGATTGCAGTAACGCCGGCGAGGGAAAAGCCGCTATGGCGATGGCGGCGGCGGCGGCGGCGGCGGCAGACTCAGTGGCAGGGAAAGTGGCGGCGGCGTCGGTCAAGGACGCGGCGCCAGCAGTGACAGCATCGGAGGCAGTAGTCCAGACCGGGGCCGAGTTTGTGAATGAGCAGACGGCAGGCGACGCGCTGCTAGTGATCGCAGAGTCCAAACCGGAGCACAGGCATGTGCAAGAGGGAGGGGGGGGAGGGGGGCTTAATTGCTGGGTCCCCTATTCCATTGAACTTTTTATTTATATACGAAATATTTTAGTTGTCAATGAGTAAAATTGGCCATGAGAAAAAGTGAAATTATAGCAAACATGACACAATTAATAAATACAACTAATTTTACGTTATTCTACGAGTAGCTTGGAGAGCCAACTGTTACGTGTTGCCCAAATGTTCAAATTTAAAAAAGGAAGAAAATCAGGAATTGAGCATATATAGGAAAATAAAATGTTTTATTTTGTAAGGCAAAGACTCCTTTTATACTTTTGTAGGCTTTTTAACCGCGCCCCGCATCCTCTCCTCCGCCCGCCTACGCTGAAAAGCTCCTTACAGAGCACGAAATGAAAATGGATTGGACGTTGAAGCGATAGAAGACTGCATCTGCAAGGAGCGGAAGTGTGAAGCAGGACGAAAACGAAGATTGATTGGAATAAGGGTGAGCGACTGAATTATCTCTGGGCGGCATTGTAAATGACGCCGTATACGATATGACGTATATAAATATATGAAAAGGATTGGAGAACTCAACTACTTTGGTATTACCAGGGGTAATCCGTTAATGTTAACATCTTTCAACTGAACAGCAAAGGAATATTACTCGGCAACTAAAAACTCAGCACAATTCAATGGAATAGCCTGCTAGAAACCCAGATTTAAATCGTTGCGAGCGCCATTGTGGCACGGAGAATACATCAGAAAATTCCTTGCATCTAACAGGATCTACAGGAGACTCAAGAAAAAACAAGATTTGATTCCACAGAAGGAAATATACATTAATCAAGAGAGGTTGATCAAGGTTATCTTTAGCATAGGTAGTAATATACCTCATTGAAAGTCAAAGTGTTTTTGAAGAACAGTAACTTAACCCAATACAAATGTATTCAAAACTCATGCCAATTTTTTGCTATTACTGTTGCTACATTTTGCTGTCGGTTTCGAGCTACTTTGCATCTGTTACATTATTGACGAAAAAAAAGTAATAATATTTCATTTTACATTTTATAAAACCCACAATATGGAAAATAAGTTATATTTATTATTAGCGTCTCGTTTTTATTTCCGAGTTGAAGAGTGGCGTTTTTTGTGATGGGGAGAGTAGGTATTTTCTGCTGAGACAGTGCACAGTTGGAAGCGACAGGCAAGGCAAGAGTCATCGTTAATAGTTATAAATATTTTAATATTTTTAACGTACACCGAATTATTTTTCCTTTTACGAAGCCTTCAAAAATATTTTTAACCATTAGCATTGTTTATTCGCGGGTGGCTCACGGACAGCGAACCGACTTTCCAGGATCCATCCCCGGTCGGGGCAAAAAAAGCTGAGCTTTCTATTACGCTCATCTCGGTTTCCGAGGCTGCGTGGCGAAAGAAAAAGCTGCGGCAGGGCAATTAGGCCACCACGTGGCTCCCTGAATCCCCAGACGAGGATGAAAATTAAGAACAGCGCCCAGGCCTTTAGATTCAGATTTATTCAGTAAATAAACAGTGAAAACATTCTGCGAGGTGGGGGAGAAGACAATCAGCGAACGTCTGGACGCACGGCCTCGGAGCTCCGCTAGCTGGCAAAAGAGGATTCACCCCTCCCAGACGCCAAATGCTTATGGTACACGCTGCACGCACACCGCACACTTGGAGGGCCTGCCTCCTCTGTTTGGAGCGGGACGTGCGTGCGACGCCGGGGGGCCAGGGACGTGGCGACGTAGCGCGATGTTGCGATGGCACTGCAAGTGTCAAAGGGGTTTGTACATGAAAATTGCTAAAAATCTTTCCCCCATACATTCTCCCTGCATAGCTCCTTGTGTGAGATGTGTTGTTAAGGCCACGTGCTGCGAAATTCAAAATACCCAATTTTTTATTGAAAATGTGTTTTTCAAATTTCTTCTTTACTACGTTTTTTCTAAATTTCAGTTATGGCTGCATACTCGTTGAGGTTGAGAGACAGAGTATCCAGAGCTGGATTTACTCTCAAGCAAAATGAGGTAGTTGCTGAGCGGCTCCGCGGCCGCAAAAATTAAAAGGTTGAGCGCAACAGTGGTATAGCCCTCTCGGATGTTGAAATTGAGTTAACTGCGCAATCTGTTTTCATTAACCATGAACTACCTGGCTGAACCAATAAAAATTGAATATAATAAGTGTTTACAGCACTGCCAGTTTTTTCTCAAAGCAATTGTAACAAATGCTAGTGCAACAGTTTTGTAACCCAAATCGACCAATTAGAACTGGCCTATGAAGTCATTTGCACAAATAACCAATTCACTGGTTGCAGTGAATTTTAGTAAAATTTCATGTTTGAAACTTGCTACGCATCATCCATGAAAATACTTCGTTAAACATTCACTGTACGAAAAAGAGAGTTACTGTTCAGTAAATGTCATTAAGGGCAAAATACGTAGAGAGAAACACTTTTGATTCCCACTAATTAATTATCCTGTAAAATACAAATATCTAAGGCCAATCAAAACCAAAAAATTGAAAGATATCAAAGAACTTTTCAATAATTTCTTAGAAATGCTATCCATTTGTTTAATTCTTGTAGCTTTAAAGTAGTAAATAAATGTACATTTCTGTAAATTTCAAGGTTTATTTTTATTTTGTTCTAAAACCAAAAATGTGTTTTTGGTTATCAGTGTTGGGAGTTATGTGAAACAGTGTAACATGTGTAACCCATTTTATGATGCTACAAGGAAAATAATTTAATTTATTTTACCCCTTTCATTTCATCTTATGACAGTTTTTCTTGTATGACAAAGAATACTAATGTCCAGAGAAATTACTGATTAAAACAAGATGAATGTAAAGGAAAAATGTGAAAAACTGGATCATGTCAACTTTGTTGTACAGTTTCTCAAATTCCAATGAAGGACTGTTGAGCTTGCTCAACCTTTAAATTCATAAAATATTGGACAAAAAAATGTTTTAAAATATGTTTGTATCTGTAAAATAATTATTGATCTAACATTCTATTGCCCTAAAAATTGTTAATTTAGATGTGTATTTTTTAAAAAAACTTATTTAACGTCACTTTTCAACTACTAAGGTCACCCAGTAACCACTGCAAACATTGGGGGGGGGGGTGACGGTCCCGCTAAATGGTCACAGACCCACGCCCCGGACGGTTCTTCAGCCTCAGCGACGTCGGTTATTCAGGCCAGCTTTCACGAGGATTTGAACAAATAGATATTCCATGGCAATGAACGGACTTGTTTAGAGTAAATCTGAAGGACTTTTTCTGTGCGGGGGGGGGGGGGGTGCAGGCCCTGGGGCGGCCGGGCGGGCGGGGGCTGCGTGGCCCTGCGCAAGAGCGCCCCGTTTTCCACGCCGCTCCGGGCGACGGCGCAAGCAAAAACGCCGCCTGACCTGGTTGCGGAGCGTTCTTTATTTGCCCCGGCGAGCGCCGCCGCCCCGACTCCCGAATGCTTCTGTCGCCATAGGCCACGACGCCTCCAGCCCAACGCCCAGCGGCCAAGTTCCCGGCGAAGGTCGCAGGGCGGCGCGCGGCGCGCCCACATCCTGCCCGGGTGGAAAGTTGGCCATCCTGCGCGCGCGTTATTCCACGTTGCTCAAGTCATCTCGCGGTGTGGCTCGTGCTGCAGGAGCTGATCGTTGCTCGAACGGCCATTGTGCTTCGGATTCTGATGATTTACTAGGATTCACTTGAAGGGGAATGAGGTTTGAATCTGCTTCTTTGTCGCTGTGCGTGAAGCATTCTAAACTCTCTGTTAGTTAATCTTACTCAATATATATTATTTGAAAGAACTTAATTCGAATGTAGATACGCAATGGAATTGCAAAACATTGCCCCATGTCCGTTGATTTTTATTTTTAATTTATTTTTTAAGAAGAAGACAACAAAATTATTGAAATATTTAAAATAATATTTTCAGGATTTAAAACACATTTTTATATTTGAATTGAATTTGAATTGAATTGAATTGAATTTGCCTTACTTTTACGTGGCGAGACTCGGGCCATCAGGCCCGCTCTTCCGTCTGACCACGCAAATTTCGCTACGCTCCTTTCATCAACTAGCAGAGGAAGGAGGTATTTCTTGGGCGAGAAACAGGCGATTTGAATTTAGCTCAGAGGCGTCATTTAGGCTTGAGGATCTTTTACATGCAAGTAAATGTACTAACATGGGACAGCCGGCTTTACTTCCCCTCCGAAGGAAGGCGTACGAAGGATTTTTTTCGCCCTTAAAAACCCAGGACTTTGATCGGGTTTGAACCCGCGAACTTGGGTACAACAGTCCCGTACGCTAACCGTTACACCATCGCCGCCGCAATTTCATTTTTCCGCCGCATATTTCATTAAAGCTAGTTATTGACTATAAAATATTTTAAGTTGTAATTAAATTGATATTCCTAGGAAACATCGAATTTTGAGATCTACACACACATAAGAAATCTGTTAATTTCTCGTCGAAATCGAAATGGATTAATTTCACATCGTGCCCCAGGAATTGCAGGTATATTTACTTTTATTAATTTCTCACGTTTGTTCTTTGGGACGTAAATCTTTTCCCTGCAGTTGTGGCTGCGTACTCGCAGAGTTTGGTTCGTCTTCATAGAATGGAGGAGAGCAGTTAGCGGATGCGTTGCTTTCATCGGCGCGCGCTGCCGGCTTTGCTCCGCCGAGTCTTACCGTCGGCGACGACCGGGAAGGCGGCGGTCACAGCGTCTTTAATGCAGGCGTCCAGATTGTCGTCTTGACGGCACAGCTTCAGGCCGTCAGCTGCGAAAGAAGACAAACTGAGAATTTACTGAATTCTAGAAACACAAGGAAACAAATATTCGCAGATATATTCATCGTAGATTATTTAGTATGTGTTAAAGCTGTAATGCTCGTCACAAATGGAATAAATAATTACACAATTGACATACTTGCATATCAAAGAACATTTACAATGGACAGGCAAATATATGTTGGTATGGTAGTATTACGAGCGGTATATCATTGCTCATGTGTGCAGAGTCGAGTGGATAGGACACAACCAAATCGTTGTCCAAGCAAGCTCCGTTATTTTGCTTACGTGCAGCAAGTGCTGACTAATAACAATACACTGACGTCCGAGTGCACAAACTGGCTGAGGTGGCTCAGGGCCTCTGACCGGGAGGGCCTAGGGTTCGAGTCCCAACGATGGCTAGAGTCGAAAATCCTGCCAGGCAGGTTGAATTCAGCTGCTGACTGAGGAGAATTAAAGCGGCCGGCTGCTCTGATCGGGAGTTTCCCGTGGTTTCCTCCATCAATTCCATGCGAATGCCAGAGGAGTACTCTAACAAACGGGCCATGGACCGCGCGCAATCCTTCCACCTCCCTCCCCCTCACACACACTTCACTCACAGCCACTCATGTCGGGAAAACCCTCAGGCTGACTGTAGGTCGACGCCGGATCTGCCATCCAACGGGGAATATCATTGCCACATCCCGTGACAAAAAACGCGTGCGCTGCACTGAGACTAACGCCAGTTGCAGCGCGCAGCCGCCGGGGCGGGGCGGGGCGGGGCGGGGCGGGGCGGGGCGGCTGCGCGAGGAGTGGGGCCGAATGAACCGCAAACCGCGAGCGCGAGCCGTTGCTGAGAAGCAGTAATAATATGGCACTTTTGCACATGGATCCACCTTAGAATAATTAAATGTAGTATTCATAGAGACGCTTTGATGCGATGAGTTGCTATTGCATTCATCATTTGTTCGCGCACGAGTCATTTTGAGGGGCTATTCAACCATCGGTGTAATACTTTTTACGCAACAGTAATCTATGCTGCGTGCGGACACTGCAAGCACACAAAAACAAGCAGAGCTTTCTTATTTGTGAAATACCTTCTCAGCTTCTAAGTAATTGTAAGATTTTGATGTCACGTTATCAGTAGCAAGAAACAAATTTGGGCACAAATTGTTGACAATAGCGGTGATTAAGCGATTATATACGTAATATCACACTAAATGCGAGAAGATGCTTAAGAGAATAATGTAAAAGAAGCAATCGTGGTTATGTACTTAAGACTGTACCTGCTCGGAATATAATTTGAGACCCGTGTTTCAGACACATTTCGGACTAGCTTTATCAGGAGATTCGCAAATTTCGCAAATTTCAATAGATCACCACTTCACTAACCGTAATTGGACATATCAAGATACTATTTTAAAATAATGGGGGAATTTCGCAAGTCTTAGGTCGACCAACTCTTAGATCGAACTACTAACACATTTATATGTTGACATTTCCTCCTGTGCTCTTTGCCAACCAACCAGTCCATATTTCATCATGCACCCGTATGCAAGCTTTTGTAATCACCCTCCACTAAAAAGCTGTTTCAATTATTTGCTTGGAGAGTTAAAGAAGTGACTTGCCAATCATTCCAGGTCACAAGACACTTGACATCCAGTTTATGCGTGGCAAATCAAAAACTGATCTGTTAATCGGGAGTTGACGTCACAGATAAACGGAGAAAACACTAAGAATGGGGGATGGACACGTTGAATTTGGAGTGACAAAATACACTAGCACAGAGCGTAAATAAAAATCATAAATATGTACAAATATTTCAATTGTTCACGTAATTCCAATTTAGCTACCCAAATTACACATCTTAATTCCCCTAAATTTAAAAGTATATATGCAAAATTGTATATTGTTAATTTAAGCTTGATAATTTGTTTATCTGAGACTATTATTACTTTTTTAATTTTTTTTAAGACATACCACTGGACGCTTTGAAAACCGGTTTACGTCAAATGACTGAAATTAAGCAGTATTAAATACATCGAAGCTCACAACGTGGACTATGAATGTGGTTTAACACCTCTTTTAAATACCTTGACCTTCATCTTTTTTGTTCTCTAATTATCTTTCACCAGCAGTGTGTTCGCCAGTTTTTCACTAACATTAAAAGTGCATTGGCGTACACACTTGACACGTACTCTCTGAAAACAAGTTTGGCGCGTTTCCTTTCAAACTGGTTCCTAGCATTTACTTTCAAGCACTGGTTCATTTAATGATAGAGAATTGAGGATACTGTTCAAGTGACCAATGAACAAGTCAAATTCCATAAGTCTCGGCTAAACACTTTATTGCACTTGCAGAGACCCGAATACTGTACGTGTGAGTTCCTGTAGAAAACGCAGAAAACCTCATTATGTCATATCGTGATCTACGACAATTTTGAGGGAATTGATTTAACGAAACTACTCGAGTGTGTCGTCTGATGATAGATTACTTTTTTCAAAAGCTTACTGAATATTAAATGTAGGTACTTTCGTTGGTTAATTACGCACATGTTGCACTAGATCATTATTAAATTAAATTTAAGATATGTCTTTGAGTACACATTCTACTCCAAAAGTAAAAATGATTGTTTTGCAAAGCCAACAATGATATTCTAAGGAGAACATAACTTCATCCTAATGACCTCTAAGTCACCTTTTCTTCTTTAATTTTTTCAAAATGTCTCAATATATTTGAAAAGAACCGTCTCCTCTATAATGCAAGGTTGATTGTTCAATATATAAATAAAGTTTCGGAGCGGAGCTAACTTGTCAAAACCCGAGACAATTCACAGGATTCCACTTTCCAAGCCCCTTCCGACCGCGGCCGCAAAACAGAGCTCCTTCCGAATCGCGTTGGCGTTCAATTAACAAGCTGAACTCTTAGTAGCCATCACATGCGCACTCAAAAGCGAGAATTCTATTATGTGACTCATATTCTTGTTCATTACCACGAAATAATTTTAAAAAACAAACATGAATCCTACCAACCTATGCAGCATGTTTTATCCAGTTCGCTTTGTTGGAATTCGTTGTTGACTTGATCAGCCAGTCTCTTTTTTTAAATATATTTAACACAACAAACATATAGAGCAACCCCCCGGGTGGCTCGTGGACCGCGAAATCGCTTTCCGTGCGGCGGTTCCGGGATCTTTTCCCGGCCTGGGGCAAAGAGTAAATCTAACGCAAAGTGTCTCAGTTTCGAGTGGCGACGGGGGCAGGAGGTGTCAGAGGTTCGCTCGTCCCCCGGGGCGAGATCAGGGGCTGTCTCGAGGAGGATTGGAGCGACCGCTCGCTCTGAGCGGTAGTGTCCGTGCTTACTTCAACATCAGGCGAATGCCGGAGCAGAGCCCTAACAAACGCCTTCCTCTTCCTTGTCCCGCCCTCAATCCTTATTTGAACACACTTACATTAACATGCACTATACTGCCACACATGCCGAAGCACCGGTGGGGAGTTTAAAGCTTGTCTCGGCTGGGGCAGTGGTCAGAGATACGTGGTTGGGGAAAACCGCGATAGCCGACGGTAGGTCGGCGCCGGATCTCGCCACCCACAAGGGGAAGGCCACCCCCCCTCCCGAGGAAAGAACAGGCGCTGCGCTTGCGGGACTAATGAACTTAGCCCTTGACGCACCAACAACCAATCAGGAAACTCAGGGGAGGATAATCAATAAAAGGCCTTGGAACACCTCAGCTGGCAAAAGAGGGTTCACCCCTCCCAGACGCCAAATGCTTATGGTACACGCTGCACGCACACCGCACACTTGGAGGGCCCGCCTCCTCTGCTTGGAGCGGGCCGTGCGTGCGACGCCGGGGGGCCAGGGACATGGCGACATAGCGCGATGTTGCGATGTCACTGCAAGTGTCAAAGGGGTTTGTACATGGAAATTGCTCATTTGTTTTCGTGTTCCATCCGCCCCCTCCCCTAGAGCTATGTGTGTTAGCTCTGTGATGGGTGCACGTAACCGCCGCGTGCCGCGAAATTCAGTCTGCCGTTCCTCAGTCGCTTTAATGCATCTAACCTGGCGAAGGCGGCAACTGCATATGCGACAGTTGCTGAATAAACGAGACGCGAAAGATGAATAGCATCTCGTTGTAGGTGGGAAGAAGCAAGGCTTTTATGCGTTGTCGATGCGACAGATCGGGAAATATCTCTGCTGCCCGTGAACAAGTCCACTTCGACGTCAAAAGAATAATTTCACGAAAGTTATTCACGAAGTAATTTATTCTCTACTACAACCAAACAAAGTGGATGGATCAGCTATTGCGATGTAATTCTGTAATGTAAGATTCAAATAAAAATTTAGAACGTCGACATTAACTTGAAACATTAAAACTAGGAGATGCGATATTATCTCTGACATTTTTGCGTTCGTCAAAAGTATGTAGATGGAAAAAAACAATACCGCCAATAAAACACCCAGAAAACGTGAAGCCAAACTGCAGCGAACTACGAAACGTCTTCTGAATCATTAATAAGCCTCGGAGCAAGCAACCGGCGCCAGCCGCGCAGGCGCCACGGAGGTTGGGGCGGTTTCCATCCCCTCTTTGCAGAGCCTTCACGATGCGAGTATTCGATTACAGATTCCTTCAAGTCACTCACTCGAGGCCACTGAAACGGCAATTTGTTTTACGCCAATTCAATACTTTGACTTTTATGATCATAGTCCGAATGCGTTCACTTTCGTATGCAGTGAACTCCTGTTAATTAGAGAATATCAAGAAAATGAAATTCGCGCCGGTCTTCGACCTGGCAGCGCAAGAAGACTCTGTATCACACGATAAACGATGGCAGTTATTTTTGAAATCACATACTTTCCAGGCCACTTAAACCGGGAGAGATGGCTGTGGCTATCGACTGATATCACTGCAGTCTTTGACTGCAAGATCGTAGGTTCGAATCCCTACTGTGACAGGATTTTCGACACTAGCTTGTCGGCTTGGTCGAATTCGCTGTCTGGAGAAGAATTCTAGCGGCTGGCTACTCTTATCGGTACTTTTCTGTGGTTTCTCCGATCAACTCAAGTCGATTGCCGGAGCAGTACGCTAACAAACGGGTCACGGACCGCGCGCGATCTTATCTTCCTCTTCCTTGACCTATCCTCTCCCCTTACACCCACTTACACTGCACAAACACACCACACACACACCGGGAGACCGGCTGGCAGATGCCCGGATGGTGCGGTGAGAGATACCTTGTTGGAGAAAACCCCGCTCACCGCCGGCTGGTCGGCGCCCTTTCTCACCACTAACAATCAAGCAATACAGGTCACTTAAATTTTAATTATAGTTTTATATCAAAACAAAATTTTGAATTTCATGATCATAATCCGAATGTGTTCATTTTTTTGTACAGTGAACTCTGGTTAATTAGAGAATTTCAAGAAAGTGGAATTCGTATTTAAATAATAGAAAATTAAGAACTGTCACAGGCACCGTTTATTTTTTGAAGGAAATACTAACAAGAAACTACACAATATGCTAAAATGGATTTTGAGAATGTTTGTACTTAATTAACAAGTTCAGTTTTTGAAAATCATTTTTTTTCTTAGAAATATTCTCAATTCCGTCTTCTTTTTGGCGAGATCATGGTTTATGAAAATGCTTTTACAATAATTCGTTATTATGAACAGACTCATAAAGCTTCTAAAAGATAATAGCGACTTCGCTGCTAAAGAAAATTCATAGACACGAACGTAACTGGCGTCTGGAATGTTAACACTATAAAGCTATTGTTTTCCTTCCACTCGAGTGACGTCGTTAAGGTAGGGCCGCATGGAGACGCAATTCGCATTCTGATGGGAAGATTCCTTTCTTATGAGTTGTTAAAAGGAAATTTTTCAATTCTAAAATATTCAGTTCAATGCTTACTGGACAATCATTTTTTGAAACGTAGCTGGCTTTGTCCGTCGTAAATTCAACGCCTTAAACGCGGATTTGATTTTATTCGCTCAGCGGAAGAGAGCTGTAAGCATCTGTGAAAATGCACGTCCAGATACTACAAAGATCTTGTCTGTTGTGTTCGCATTTATCTTTGGGATAAAAAGTCTCTTTTCGATCTCCTCATGAATTTAATTTCTCACCTATTACATACTTATCCACTTAAGATTAAGTATTGTAGTGCTGCAGAGGTAAGTGACGATTTTTCGTCAGGAAATGTCGTAATTTGGAATAATCGAAATAGTGGATAAATCTTCTTTCTGTATGTAGAAAATTTCCTCTAACACTCTCTTGGGCAGGGAGAACTCACGTGTTGAGGGGCCTTGATATCCAAACTCGTTTGCGGCGAAACATCTGTCTCTCCCTCTGTCCGAAGGGGTGTGGTCATCACTAGCGCCTAAACCCTCCATAACTAATATTCCTCAAATGATCTAGCCGAACTTCAGGCCTTTCGAATTTATTTTGATATTTGGAGTGCTTTACTTGAAGCCTCAAAGTTTTCAAAGTTTTCTCAAAAATTGGTCCAAGGTTTTGGATTAATTTTTCCCTTGAATAGAACAAAGCACTGTTAAAAAATGGCGTATGCCTAATTTGGGACGAACTCCTCGAATTTTGAAAATTGTAATATCTCAAATTGTTTCGACACCTTTCTACAACTATAGAATTGAACGTAGAAATATTTCCCTTAATAAAATATGTTCAAAGAGATCTTTAAATAAGATCGTGTTGAATTTGTCAAAAATATGAGATGGTTTTCATGTAATTTTGTGTGAAATATAGGCAATATAAATAACGATTTTATGAAAATGATTTCAATTTTGTTCTTGAAATTAATTTATCGAATAGAGCGAAGTGCGGATGTAAATGTGGCGCAGATCCTATTTCCGGTGAACATTCTGTACTTTTGAAAATTAAAAAAAAAAACATTGCAATTGTACAATACTGACGATTGACTTATTTTTCCTTAATGAATTATCTAAAAAGTCAGACCTTTAAATAAGGAAATATTCAATTTTTGGAAAATACAAGTCGCTTTTGCATATTTTTTTCTTGAAGAACATCCCATTTATAATTTCTTTTTCAAAAATGGCTCTTTTTTTACATTTTTTCCTTAGAGAGAGCAAAGGACTTAAAAAATGGTGCAGGTCTCATTTTTGGTGAACTCTCAATGTTCGGAAATTGCAAAAGTTACAAAGAATGCGAGGGATATGCTGTTGTAGCACTTCTATTTTGTCCGTGAGAAGAAAGAATGATGTAAGTCTAAAGTGTAACATGTCTTAGAGATTTTTGTACGTATATCTGAGTGATCGTTATCCGTAATTATGTTTTTAATTTAATAAATATCATGTATTATAAATTTAAATGTATGGAAAACACAAGAATGAAGAAAGAAGGTATAGAATTTAAATAATGGTATTGAATTTTGTTGAAAGAAGTTTCTTGTGTGTTCATATTAATGAATTGAGGTCCTCATTTAGGGACATTAATTCGTAATTAATATTTTATTGCGCACACAGATACTGCAATGTGAAAGTTATAAACTTTAGGGCAAAAAGATAAAGCAATTATTGCCGTTGCTGGCAGGCTCTAATTTTCAGAATCTTTACTTTTGAGGATTACACGATTTCAATCGAATAATTTAAACAGCAGAGCAACCAGGATTTGACTGTTACGAGTGTGTTGTGCGGGTATCTATAATTGTAGTGTTTACCCAACTCGATGTTTTTTATAAAGAAATCTTCGTTTATGCTGAATTTAAAATTTATTTTTTTATTTGTTGATTTATAATTACATATATCAAAACCAATAGAGATTTTGAATTGTTCTCATTACCACAGAACAACAGTAAAATCTTTATTTACGAATGTGTCTTTTGCTTCTACGGGGGATAAAGATCCACGAGTGTCCCCCCACCCTTGGGAGCTCCGCTGAACATAATTATTGTTTTCCTTCGATCAAAACCATTTCTTTACCAAGTGGCTGCGAGGAGGTTGGCGCAGATTGCTTGGCCGCCGATGCGCACACACGAGAGGCTAGTGCCTGGCGCCGTCGGCATTCACTTAGCACCTGAGACCTCGCCAAACGCCCAGCCCAAGCAGTCCATTCACAGCCCAAGCAGTCCACTCACACCTGCGAGAGCGACTGCGACCGCCAACCCACGACACGTCACACGAGAAGGCCACTCGAATATTACGAGAATGTTTGTGGAGGCAGCGCCACCGTCTGCAATCGAGGGGCTCGTTGGAAGCCGCTCCACTCGCATTTGCGCAAACGGGGCTGACTTGCGACATGACACCATTAACCTAATGAATAATGTGCAGGTGCCGGAGAAGGGGACTAAGAAGTGGTGTATTAAAAATATCTATGGAATATTTCGTGTAACTGTCACTGACCTATTTTTGCACTCGAATTGCTATCAGTTAATGAAACTATATATTCTAGTTCGTGGGAAACGCATTCTGATAAACGATAATATTTGCGGCATTGGTACAAGAGGAGTATTATGTTACAATTCCTTTTCTTAAAATCTCTTCCCGAAATTTGATCATCAGTAGAACTACAAATTGTATGTATTTTCTGCTGTGATTCTTAAGATCAGTTCAGAGTGAGGCAGCATCCGCCATCCGCTGACTGCAGATGGCAGTCGCGCGCCTCTTGAGATAACTCAAAAGCTTCGTTTTGCCGCCGGGATACTCACGCACTTCGGCCGGGGCCGCCCGAGCGCTGGCAGCGACGGCCACGCAGAAGCAGGCGATCAGCGCCCACGCCGCCCTTCCGGAGCACGCCATGGCCGCTGCGCCACTAGCTACAAGCAGGCGACTTGTCCAAGTGGCGGCGCACGCCAGACTACGGCGCGGCCGCTCCCGCCTTCCTATATAGCGGCCGCCCGGGCGCCGCCGCCGCCGCCGCCCTCGGCGACCTCCGGGTGCGCTCCGCGGACGGCGGAGTCAAGGAGCAAGCAGCTGCAGCGGTGCACGAGCCCCCCAAAACGGAAGGGCAGAGAATACCTCTCAACGAGACGGAGCAGAATGTAATGATCTGATGAACTCGCAGTTGGATTAAAAAGCCAAATATATTATTTAGGAAAACGGTCCCAAGTTCTCAAAATCTATGAAGAAAAGGTCCGGCTTGTGTCTTTCCAAAGCTCAAATGCAATTTCTTCTCAAAACGTGAGTCACATTTAGCCAGGGTGACGTGATAAACTTGGACACTCGTAACCCCCAAACGCATTACCTAATACAAATAACTAATACTTAACTTTTCTGATACATAAATATAACAAAATAACAATACTAATAATTACTATTATTTTAATATTATTATTATTAACATACCTATAATGATAATGATATTCAAAATGCCAATATAAAAGAAATCAATATTCCAGAAAACTCTCCCAAAACACCATAACACTGTAGTGCGGATAATTCATTAAAAATGTAAAAAAGTTAGAAAGGAAAAGTAATTTTAAGAATTTAAGCCCCAGTATCAAAACTTTAAATGTGGGCGAAAAGTGGATTCAAAGAGCTATAACTAATTTCGGGAAAAAAATGCGCCTACATCACCAAAAGATTGAAATTTTATGTTTATATACTGGGAACGGAATAGAAGGCGAATCAAAATATTTCTCGTTTTTGCCCTGTCATAGAAGAGTAATTGGCTAATTCAAGTACAAAACCTCTCCGGGAAATCAATATTACAAGAAATAATATTCGAGTACAAGTTAGGTCTAAATTTAAAACAAAAATTGATAAATATTAGTTATTATACAAATCAAATAAAATGACAAATATAATAGATTTCAGCATAAAACAAATGAAGAATTCTGGCATTCAAGAACGAAAAAAAGAGGACAAAATCGTCTGTTAAATCATCAGTTTCCGCTACATCTTTTTTTATTTTTACCTGTTCGGAATTTTGGGTCTATTAGGAGATGTAATTACAAAGTATTAATTATAAATTAAATGACATTGATAACTTTTTATTAATTGAAATGTATGGTTCCGTGGTCTTTTGGTGCAGAAATACCTTACTTGTAAATGCATTACTTGTACCAAAATAAAAATTGAGATGTCCGAGAAACAGGTATCTTTTTACATTTACACAAGTAATGTGTTTCAAAATGAATTCACCAACCACTGAATCAAAAAATGGCAAAAATAGAATTAACCAAGACGGCATTATTACGGCTGGGGGTCTGTGTCATCAAATATTTAATCTGACGAAAGTAATCATGACATAACATTGGACACTGTCATTCATCAATCTTCATTAAAAATGAACTATCTATTCTTAATGTTACTGTAAGTGCACTTGCTACTTAAAAACATGGGAAAATTGATGTTGAACGTCGTAACTTCCCCCAAGAGACTGTTGAAGTGACAGATGACAACTGAGAGCAGAAGGGGGCGAGAGAAGAAGCGAGCAACGAGGACGGCCGTGGAGGAGAAGGGCAAACGGGAAACTGCCGAACGTCGCCGGCCCTGCGAAAGGCGAAAGGAGGAAACGACGGGTTGGCGCCAAAGTAACAGTGTGAGTTGATAACACACTAGATTCAATGTCAAAGTAACAGTAAGAGTTGATAACACATTAGATCCAGTATCAAAGTAACAGAGAGGGTCGATAACACATTAGTAAGTTCACTGTCGGTAATAAGGCCGGTCCCCTCACCTCAGAAGACCAACTCGACGGAATCGAGGACAACGGGTGTGAATTCATTGCGGCGCTGAAGAGAAGAACAAATTTCTCTTTGTACCTCGCAATGATTGATTTCACCAAGAATTACAAATTACAGTGACAATTACTAATACCCTCATTAACCATTCAGTCTTTACTGATCTTTTGCAAAACACACATAATAATCCATCCAGAAACAGTTGAACGTTGACCCAGCGAGGGTTGGAGAGCGCGTGACGAGGGCAGCCACCAAGACCGACTCGGGAATTGAAGAGGAGTAAATGAGGAGTTAGACACACATCGATAAACAATGGAGTTAATGGGGAAAACGTAACGACTTCTGGCTTGCCAAGTATTACTTTCTGCAGTATTTTCTCATGGAAAAGTTTCATTAAAAAAAACGACCATTCGTTAAAGAACTAGTTTCTTCTTTCGCCTTTAGTTGTTGGTATAAAATACACAATTCCAATGGTGAAATTCAAGAAATGCAAATAGTTCGACACTGCTAGTCTGCACCAGAAAAAATACATCAGAAGCAACCCACATTCTATGTTGTTTTTTAAGAAGCACGCTCACTGCTCAAGAACAAATAAAATACTCTCAAGTAACTCTGCAATAAATTAAACATTTTAATAAAACGTCTTCATGTCTTGCAATAACATACTATAAATTATATACACTGGTAGATGCTTGCTCTACATAACAAGTACACGAAAAAAGTTGCTATTCTGCAATGCCTCATGCGAAGGGTAAATGTTTAACATTTTCCTAGTCGCGTTCGTTTCTGATATTAATCGCGTGGCGCAGTGAGTGCGCCAACGAAGGAACGATTGTTTACCCCACAACGAAAACAATAGTTGCGTTACATTAGTACTATTTATAATAAATGATAACTTATTACATACAACCATATGGTGTTAAATGTATGGTTTATGTGAAATTTACAATCAGAAATGAATTGCATGTTCCTAATAAACCGATATAGTGCTTATTGATGATGATGATGATAATAATAATAGTAATAATAATAATAATAATAATAATAATAATAATAATAATACCGAGCGAAGTAGCTCAGTGCGTAATGCGCTGGTTTTACAATTGGGAGGTCTGGGTTCGCAAAACCGGGCAAATGTAAAGTAACTAAATGTCCTTGTATATGTATTATGTAGAATGTGGAATTCATAACTCAGGCCCATTTCACACAGTAATTGTAGAGTTTTATTTGTTATGTTAATGTAAATATGAACGAAAACTATCATAATTGTTTACAAATTTTTTTTTATCTATATTTAATGACAGGAACCCAAACCGACTGTAGTGAGAAGAAATCGTTCTTGTGTGGTTTACATTATTACTGGCGCTACGCACACAGGGCGCCGAGACCATTTCATAAATAATTCGCTACCCTACTCCCACTGCTCGCAACGGAGCAGCTCAAACACAGAAACCCAGAAGATAAGTTAGCGCAAGCGATAATGCAATTCGATGCAAATGGCCGCCAGGAAGCACTCCGTGCGCCAGCGCGAGTATTTACAGGTTAATGGCGAGTCGTCACTTCCTTGGACCCATGCTGTCGCATGACGTCAGCAGTCACGCAGTGTGAGAATTCAGTCGGTTCGCGTAGTATGAGAATGGTTAGAATAATACAATCAAATATTTGAATTTTCAGTTAAAATTCATTAATCAGTAATCGTTTCATTACTTTTGAATATTTCTCCAGTTCCAGGATATCTAACGAAACCTTCCACACCTTCCACAGGCCCGCAGGCAGCTTAGCTGTTTTTTTTCAATTTCTGCGCCCGTTCGAAATTCGTATACATTTGCATTCACGAATTATATTGTTGAATATTGTGAAATTTTATAACGCACATATTTGTGGCTATGTACAGGTTAACTTGAATATACAAAATAAATATTTCGAAACTTCTTTAAGAAAATGTATATTTTTCGCAATTATCAGTCTTATTAATTAATTAATTAATTATTGCAGTCGTTACCCCTTCAACATTCACGTGCTTTCTAAGTAAACTTGATAAATTGAAAACGAAGAAGATAATACAATTAAACCGAAGTTACTATATGTCAGTAGTCTGGCTAACCACACGCAAAGAGAAACTCTCCTGGTGCATAACGAACCTTTTTCTACAAACACCTCATCGGAAAACTACTTCTGCTGTTGTACCACTCGGAACGCGGCGCACGGCTGTCAAAACACGCAGTCGTTAGAGCGCTGGCAATTTCAAAACGGAGCATTAAAGATTTTCATCTGGAAAATCACCAAAACAAAAATAAAATATCAAAATGAAGTCTATTTTATATACTATTCAGATAGAGAAACTTTTCAATTCTCATTATTTTGAACCCTATGTACTTATTAAAGAAGCCAGATAATGCGTATTACTTGGAGTGAACACATTTGAGCTTTCGAAGGTCATTTTGTTATGGGTGATGTAAAGGATGTCCAGAGAAAGAAAGGCACTGATGAGTTGTTTTCACTGAAGTGAGAAAACTGTATCGTACAAAAGTATTATTTCACAGGTCGCTTCCTGTTAGTATGTTGCCTAAAAGTTTTTTCGGAAGCCAAAATCACACATCGCATTCGGCTTGTACAACGTGTTCGATCGGTTCTCCTAAGGGTTCGCCTGGATAACATGGTAAAAAGTTCCCGTAAACCAAATGACATAAGAGTTGTTACACTATATCTCTAACATTAAAAATAATATTTTTGAAAGGTTTCTTAACCCCCGTCCCACCACCCACGTCACTCCACGTCAAATAGTAAAGTCACAAAACATAACTATTTTGTAGCGACTTGAAACTTTTTAAGCTAGCGATCTAGAGTTGAACATAGGTGGCACGTATTTTTTCCTTTTTACTAATCCCCCCCTTTCAGAAATATTACAAATTGTTCCTGAAGAATCATGCGCGTGCTAATGTTTAAAATTTTGTTACGCAAATACATTTTTCTTCAGAAAAATAAAATTATAGTTAAATTTAACTTAAAAAGATGTTATTTCATGTGATTTAAAATTATTTTTGTAAAGTTATTATGTAAGTATTTAAAATATATTTTTGTTTTTAAAACGCAAATTTTTACATTAGGGCGCTAAAGAGCACGTCCTTTCTCACCGGCATTTCCACACTGAATTGTGCAAAAGTACTCGATTTTTCGAAACAATGTAGTTAACCTAATTTGAAAATCTATATTGAATTA
The DNA here is from genome assembly GCA_038098605.1 of Gryllus longicercus. Lineage (NCBI taxonomy): Eukaryota > Metazoa > Arthropoda > Insecta > Orthoptera > Gryllidae > Gryllus > Gryllus longicercus. The sequence goes on along the minus strand of JAZDUA010000125.1, from coordinate 2,830,405 downwards.
AGAGATTTTATTAAGGGAATAATCTATATCTTAATGTTTTAGTAGTATGAAGGCTCTGAAAAAAACACTTTTGCGACTTTCGTAAAATCGAGGTTTTAAACCAACTTGAGACCTATACTACTCTCTCTTCACACTTCCAAACAACAAAATTTGATAAAAAACGAAGGTGGCAGTTGTATTAAAAAGTTTGAAAATGTCCCAGAGGCTTCGTGTAAAGCACCTCCAACATTAAAATATTGGTTTCAAACTCAAGGGGCTGCGACATCAGCCAGATCGATAGCAAAATATCATTTTTGGAGAAAATCAGCTGAACGGTTTAGCCGCTAGTGTTGGTCACAGACAGACGGACAGGCGTTTTGCCGTCAATCGAGTTTTCGGAATTAAGAGCTCACAAAAAATGACGTTTGGCCACATCACGTGTTAGAGAATTTTTTCTGTAAATTTAGCAACTTGGTTTATACACTTTTTCGTTACCAGGGCCCTGTACTGAAAGTATTTCTCCCGAAAACTTGCCGTCTTTTTCGCTCAGCATTACAAACCAAAATTCTCTACTCCGTAGCGAGAAAGTAAAAACATTGTGTATTTCTACACCCATTTTGAATAGATCTACCAACTTTCAGAATGGAACACATAAGTAACATTAAAAAATGTATTCCCTGGTGTACGTAGTCAGCCCGCTGCCCACACGACTCGCAGCTCGAACTGGACGGAGCGTCAAAGACACGAAGTACAAACGTCGTGACGTCCAAACATAAAGCAACTGTGAGACTTATGTCATATTATGAATTGCAGAAACACACATTCAGTCTCAAATGAAAGTCTTCTGACGAAATGCGATTATGAAGTTTATTTATAAACAGCTGACACTGCTATTGTCTGTCTGAAACAGAACAGCCTTCTTTTCAGATGTACTGAGTTAGTTGTGGAAGCACATGGAGTGGAATTGAACACGCGAGAGTCCTCTCACGGGTTTGCTAGTTGCACTCTATTTTTACAAAAAAAGGAAACATTTGGAGACATTGTGAAAACTTTTAAAATGTTTCATTGGCCTCATGTAATGTCCTTCCAAAATTCAAAGAAATATTTTAGAAATCGCAAGGCCAGATCCTTTCAAACGTGATGGATTACGGAATAATAATTTTGAAAACAACAACAAGTAATCTCATAACCTCTCGTAAACACGCGATTTCATGAACCTGCCGCACATCTGTGCACGCAGGGTTGCCTAACATTCTGGGGTAAAGAAATATCACGTGTGTATCTCCGTTATAAGAAATTTTGTGCTACGTGTTGAAGATCAAAAGGTTTTCATTTTCGGCCTCTATACTGTAACCGAACCGATTACCTGTGGAATCGGTTGGCGACCCTGCCACTAGCTCAGATCGGTGATGGAAGGAATTGTTACACTGTACGGTGGAAACACAAAATAAACACTTGTTCACTGGTAAAAATTCACATTTATTCCTGGGCAGTATGATTGAAATGCCCCAGGGAAGTTACACTCTTAAATTTAATAAAAGAATAGCGGAAAATTAGATAAGAGGAGAGAAAAAAAAATGAAAAGTTAGTTTTAGGAGTTAAGCTTAAAGAACTAAAAAGAATTATAGCTAACAATTACAATGGGTAAAATTACTACTAGTCAGTGTGTCAGAGCGTGACACCGCATTACTAAAATTTTATACAATAGGGCGGGAGCCCTAACGATACCACTTGGAGAAGGGTCTTTGTGCGGCCGGGGGGGCGGCCGTGGCGCGGTCGAGAGGGTTGCCTGGCGGCCTTCAAAAAAAAATTGCCTTCGGGAAAAGGCAATGACCTCTCTCGTCGCCAGCTGGGCAGCCGTCTCGTAGTGTCACGAAAAAGGCTGCGATGCGTGGCTGCGTAGGCGGTGTCCAGAAGTCTGGTTGAGCGGGCGGATCTGGAAGTTCTGGATGAGCTAGCAGATCTGGAAGTTCTAGTCGAAACTGGTAGAACTAGATGAGCTGGCCGGACGATTTCAGGAACGGAGTGATCAACTATGCGTCTCTCTCTGACTTTTATGATAAGAAGTCGAACACAACTTCGGACAGTTTAAAATTCGATTGGAGAAACATTCGCCTTTCTTCACGGCGAAAACCCACCCCAGAGAAAATTCTCTCTCCACTGCAGTCGGCTCACAGCTCAAAACTCGCAGTAAAATAACATAAGTCCCCACATAGGCATTATCGCCCGAATAATTCCCACCCCCATATAAGTTCCTCTCTCCACTGTCCTCAGTCCAATATTCAAGCTCAAACAATAAGAAGTTTCCCAGAGACACAATAGTCTTTCCCCGACGCCTAATACTCTGGCCTCGTCTGATGCCCAAGCTCTTCTGATTTTCTCTCCGTCGAAATCTTATAAAGGTAAATTTTTTCCCCCACCCAATTCCTCTTATGTGCCCTAGCTCTTTATAAAAGTCAAGTCACTATTGGCTCTAGGTTGTTGCGCATCACGCTATTTTCAGCCAATCGCCACGCGAGAAGCCACAGAATTTTCCGCCCTGCGTGCTAGCTGCACGTGCACAATGTTATTTTAATTCCTTCTAGAACATCGCCCCGTGCTTGCATCAGGGGGGGCGCGTTTGCGTGAAAAAAGTTTATGAGTTTGGGATTCCCCGAAACGAGCGGGCGCTGTCGAAACTTCGCAGCCAGCACAGCGAACACGTGTGTCCATTGAATCTGTCGTCGGCAACCCTCTAAATGGCTCCAGTAATGGGCTGGGGGCGTTAGGGACCGTGCGCGATAAGCGGAGTCCCGCACGTGCAACCGTCTGCGTAATCTCTCGGCAGAAATCCTGGGTGGCCGAATTTGTTTGTTTAAATTTTGATCTGGTGAATTTCGTTTATAAAATTATGATGAAATCGGTTTCGCCACAATACATGCCTTAC
>JAZDUA010000125.1:935000-1022500 GCA_038098605.1 Gryllus longicercus | reverse complement strand
AGCATATATAAAATTGGTCCAGCAGTACATCGAAAAGAAAGTTTCTTAAACTAAGTTGTTGTTTTGCTTTCAAGATAATTTCATTTCAGTAAAAGAATGAATGTCCATATGCACTTGTACATTAGTGAAAAATATCACTTTTTTGGGAAATTTATCAGTCAATGTAAAAGACAGGAAAATAACTAACAAACATGAACACATTGATTAATATTAATGCGACAGTACGAGGATGGCTCGTCGCGGATTTCAGTGGTAAGACGTGGTCAAACCGAGCATTGCGGCTTCGGCAGTGGGCTGAAGAAGAAATGTGGCGCTCTTCCCCTTTTCAAAAATTGTAGCTGCGAGGAGTTGAATCAGTCGCGGGCGCTGTGATGTGGAGAGACGGAAAGCGCTTACGCCGCAATGGAGAAACGTGCGTCAACGACTTGCGGAGGTGGAATGGGATGAAGTCAAAATCCCTTGGTTGAACGAAGCGACGACGTGACATTGTAAAGTTTCACATTTCCCGACATTCCACGTGTGTCATTTACGGTCAGTTGCATGATGGTCTAAGTACCAATGGTCATGATGTGAGAAAAGGTGAAAAGAGAGGCAGGAATCCCAAGAAAGTTCCGAGAATCTCGTCGCGAAAAGTAATTGTACGCAAATGTCACCGTAACGAATTGAAATGTGAATCACCGCGTTAATCACAAGTGAAGAGCTAGGGCGCTACCCTTTCCGCCACGTGGACCCCTGAGCCATTTATTTTTATTTCCTCGTAGCGTTGCATCTGTCTCCCCAGGCAGATCCGTCCCCCGAAGGATTTTCGTGCGGGCCGACAGTGGGCGGGCGGGCGCAGGCGGGCGCAGGCGCGTGTGGAAACGCGTTGGGCAACGGAGGACGTCCGCGCGCCGCCGCAACGCGCGTCTGGGCCGAAGCGCCCGCCGCGGGGAGGGGGGGGGGGCTCTTTCGCACGTTGCCACAGGGCTCGCTCATTAGCGAGGTTCGGAAACGGCGGTTCTATTCATGGGAGGGGATGCAACGAAAACGAGATAGCCATTCATTACCACAAGTACGCAATTAACTGCTTTTTATTAAGTCGTGAGTTATCTCCTGTAGAATTGCCTCTCTAAAAGCAGGTTTTATTATCTGCCTATTTTTTAGCGAAAATTCATCGCGATCGTGCAATTTGTCAGTATCGGTATTACTGTAGACAATTTTACAACCATATTTTTATTACAAAATTCAAAACTGAGTAGGTAAACTCTTCGATTGCGCAAAGCCATTTTTATTGTGTTGGTACTTACACTCTGGCAGTGGATCTTTCTAGAGCTGTCATATTACTTACCTGAAACAGAAAAAATAACATAAATTATTATGAACTTTGGAATTCATAATTTTATATTTCTACAAACGATTAATGAATTTAAAGTTAAAAATAATAATCTATCACAATTACATTTAAAGAAAAAATGCAAAGACAAGAGCAGAGATAGTGCAAGATAACAACACAATAATGTATATTTTTACAAGGTGATTTTCATTCTTAAATGCGTAAAATGTATTTGAATTAAATACATTTACAGGACACGTAGTTTTGTGCAAATGCGCCATCATTTTAAACTTTCACGGCAATAAAATAACTATTAACCTGCGTGCCATCTGTTGCACAAACCGACCGTGGAGAGGTTTTGCGTTTTCCGGAAACAAACAAAAAATGAAGATACGTTCCGATTGGAATTCGCCGTACCCCCAATTTCGACCGCTTCGCTTTCCTCTGCGCCGCGAAATCCAGGAGCCCCACACCGCCAGCCCCGATGGACGGCGATCATAGAGCGCGCCGGTGCGCATCTGTGGCGAGGGCGCGGGCGCCGCGCGCTGGCAGATTTACAGAGGCTCCCATCGGAAGCGCGGGCTTCCCTTCCGCCATAAAGCATCCGCCCCCCCCCCCCCCCGGCGCCTGCCTTCGGGGCCAGAGGCGGCCGCGTCCATCGAACGCAGTCTTCTGCGCGGGGGGATATCTCGCAGGAGGGCACCGGGTGGACCACAGTGACATAATATATAAGTGTAAATACTTCTTTAAGGGAAGTCTTATTTATGTCTTTCTTGAGCAAGATCGTTTTCAATGTAACGGAGTTCCAAGTATAAGCGATTTTGACAAAGTAAGAAATGATGTATTTACTTTTACATTTATCCACGGCAAGAAATATCTTTTAAAACCTTCTATTGTTTGTATTTGTTATGGCTTGTTTATGAAGAAGTTTAAACCATTCTATAAGCTCTTAGTTAAATAGTAAAACCTCAAAATCCATTCAGTTTTGGAAGTACGTGTCGCATTGTTTCTCCGTCACAAATCACTTCCCTGACCTGCTCCTTCTCACTCACCTTTAAAGTTAACGTGCCCTTCTAATAATACGTCATCTGATTTGACTGGAAACATATTTTCACTTCCATTAATATGTATTTTAATGATATTTTGGAAATGAAACAACCAGAAAACCCGATTAGCCAAGGTTCTTGATTCTGTTTTTAAAATTAACTTAAATTCTTCCGGCTACTCATATAAAGGCATTGTTTTGAAAATATCGTTTCGTAAAACGTGACCACGCAACAAATGACCCGGTTATTTTCTAACTTTATGGGAAACAATTGCTTCGACATAAGCCCGACCCTGGGAATGTAAGTCACAAAAATTGCGCAAAGGCTACTTCATATCCAATTTCAGAATAATTGTGGGAAGAACAACGTGAGACTGTCCCAAAAGACGTGGATGGGTTCTTGTTTTCTATCGTACATGAGGTCGGAAAAAAATGAGAAAAACCTCTTTGGAAGTTTAAAGACTTGCAATAACTTAATTCCTGTGTCGGATGCATTTCTCGCAAACGGAATTGAAAAGGTTTAAACCGAAACATTGCAGTCCATTTTATATGCACTTTATTACACGCGTTTATCAGCCTATCCATGATAACTTGAACGGCAAAAAAGAACGAGGTCCGTGAGATATTTGCCGTCTTCCAACCATGACTGAGTGCTCCAAGAGTAGTATTGTTCTTCTCTTTTGACTGTCCATATATAACACTCACGAAACATAGATACATAGCTCTTCAGCGCTTCTCGGACCCATGATGGTTCTGATGAATGGTAACAAGACAATTCCGGATAAGTGCTTATTATTCAGTGCCGTAGAAACTGAGACGAATGTATTAATAGAGTAGTTCTATAGACGTCTTCATCATTCCAATTCGCGGAATATTACTCTTATGATTCATCATGTCAAGATTGAGCCATTCACGAATGCTGTCGAAGTGAATGTAATCACAAACTCAACAGAGTTGAAGTATACATTTTCGCTGCTACCAGCAAATGACAGAGAAAACACCACCCCGCATTCGCGTTGAAACAAGAAAGGTTAATGTCGTGGGTGCACATCGTAAATGTGATGTGTACATCGGACATCGAACCCCAGGAATCTTCGAAGGAAGAATACGCTTTGTGGCAAAAGTATTTTAAATAATAAGAAAAATTTGAATATGTGTAATAGAAAAAATAGTTGATTTTTCATATTTGTTTATATAGCCCTTTTTCAAATAGAGATTCTCAGTCTGCAACTAATAAATGTGTTATTTATCTCCAGTATATCAAATTCAATATTCTGCGCAGTTTATGTGAGGTGTTAGACGACCAAATCCAGCTTGGTAAGTTTCTCGTTATTCGTGCTTCTTTGCCTCATTTGAAAGTAGTGCAATCGTCATCGCCATCGCCATCGCCATCGATTCCCCGAAAGCCCGTTTTTCTTTTCGTTGGTTCAGCCGTTCCGTTTCGACGTCGCCTTTCTAGCGCCGAGGGGGTGCGTTGGGTGGGCGGGGGCGGGGGCGGGGCCGGGGCGCCCTGCGGGCGGGGAGGGCCGTGCCGCGCCGCGCCGCGCCGCGCGCGCCGGTGAAAGGCAGAGGCGGGGGCTGACCCACATGGGTGACGTGACAGCCCCACTTACGCCGAGCTCTCTCCCTCTCTCTCCCTGCTCCGCGCGCCGTCGCCTACGCCTACGGACGGCGCGCGGCGCCGAAACGGAGCAAAAACCGCGCGCAGCTTCAGGAAAACAAAGGCCTCTCACCTCGAAACGCTTAGCCTTTCGGAGCAATAAAATGACCAATGAGAGAAGGAACATGTGGGTCTAATAAAAATTGTCCAATAGTTTAATTTGGAAATGCAGATAATCAATTGCAGATATACAGTTGCAAATATAGGTATTTGCGTGGATTGGTGATATGAAGATCCGTAAATCCATCTGAGAAAGAGTTATTATATATCCTCATATCGCACGGTTCTTTACGCAAAGATGTACATCAATCAGTGTAATAGGAAAATATTGCTTAAAGTTGTAATTGAATGCAAAAATACATTTAAAGTAGTCCCAAACATTTCACTAGGGGGTCACACTGAATTTCTGTTTCATTTTTTTCTTTGTACGCGATAAATACAGTGCAACACACGCGTATTGCGGCCTCCGCGACGGAGAACCCATTAGAAGGGAGAGGCGGCTGCACCGCCGACCCGCGCCGCGGGGGGAGGGTAATTTCCCTCCGGGGTTACCTCCTCGCGTGCGCTCTTTTCTGCACGCGCTAAGCCGACTTTCCTCAGAGGCCGACTTGACACAAAGCTTAGTCAGCCTTCGAAAATAAAAAAATAAAATAATTTGTGTGGCGCGTATGCTGGTTGATGATGGTAAATCATGTTTAAGGTTTCTAACACCAGCACAAGTTTAAAAAATTCACAATTTCTGTTGTTATGCTCATTAATTAACATTTTTTAATAATATTAATAATAATAATAATATAATTATAATTGTATAATAATATTATATAAATATAATATTTACTAACTAAACTCCGAGGAAGCCTTTTTTAATAATGCTCGTTCTTTAATCCATCAATTACTAACTCGTAGAACTCTCTAGGTGCAGATCACAATAGAATTTTTTCCAAATATTTTCGAGCACTGCCTTTCACTAAAATTTGTTTTGTTATTTTCTCACTTGTTTTTTTGAATATTCGTCTCTCGCTCTTCTTGGCCCCTGTTGCCATAGAGTCACTTGAGATCTGTGCACCTCTATCTAGACTCCTCTGCTTCTTTTCCCTTGTCTGGGGTCTCATGACGTCATGACGTGCGTCCAATGTTCGTCTCATAATCTCGCCACATCACCTCCCTACTTTCATTTTAGGTTTTGAGCCTTGGCTACTATGTCCTATCGCCTATGTCTTTCTTCTCTTTACCTGTCAATCAGATGTTTAGAATTTTCCTCTACATTTTTCCTTGCCACCCTCTTATTAATTTCGTATCCGTGTCAAACTCCATGTCTGATATCCATATAATAGCACCGGAAATACTGTCTACAGTCTAATACTGAAAGTTTAATTTTCTGTTGACGTATTAATCTTCAAATACTCTTATGACCAAAATTTTACCCATGTATACATATCAGATATTTAAAATTGAGATATTATTTGAGCATGCAATACATCCGAAATAATACATGGCATATTCGTTTTTATTAATATTAAAATTGCATTAAAGTTAAATTTTATTAATTTGTCAATATGTGAGATCATTTACATTTATATATTAATAGAATATATATTATTAACGAACATTACTCATTTTGATAGCGATAATATTATCCAGCGTAATTTGCGCGCTATTTAGTAAGGATCAGAGCTTGTCTTGGAAATTGAAATGGGAGTCCAATTACGGAGTATTATGGTATTCTATACTCGAGAAATTTTATGCTTAGTGGAGATATTTAAAAACTGAATTTCAATAGCTTTCCTTCTGCGCAATATGACATAAAATTGCTTGAAGCCGTCGGTGCTAAAACAGAAAAGTGAATGACCTCATATTACCGGTTAGCAGTTTTCAAAAATGAGCTAATTTACTAGATTCACGACACTCTTTTGATGAAAGGATACCTACAACCTGATAACAGTACTTTGCTAATGATTTAGAAGAAGGATTAAAAACATTGCTAAATCTACTGTATTTGGTAGAGGAGAAATAAATGATTGATATATTGATATATCCTTGAATTGTATTTCTAATATATGAAGTTCCGTGATATATCAGTAATAAAGTGTAGCTAACAACTTTGAACTTATTTGTGGGTCCAATATCTACTCTCAAAATACAATGGTAAATTCTCCATTATATGATTTACACTTCTTAGCATTAATGATTGTTAGCATTCATTGCAGTTGGATACTCTCGACCTACTACCATAATCATATTCTATATATTTCGTAATTTACTTGTCTTATGTTACATTAGCATTTACGTATAGAGTAATCTTGTCATTTTCTTGAGAAACTATTCACAGTGTCATTTTTCTTTCCCATTAGTTTCATGCAAGCCTTGAGCTCAATGACCTGCCATGGCTAGAAGTGTTTTATGAAAATTGTTTTCTTCTTTGTATACATGGCATCTCTCTTTCACACGTCCTACATACAGCTATTACTGTATTATTGCAAAGTAAAGACGTTAAGGAGTGAGGATGCTAATGTGACCAAATGCGTGATGGCTGACCCGAGCCTACGTAACAGTACCTGTTGATCCAAGAATGAAAAGATACATTCAAAGTGGGGTAAGAGTCGGTGATTCGATATCGTCTAATACAAAAAAATGTGAAAAACCTCTAACTAATATTTCCCCAATATTCAATACCACTTGGGGGAATCTTTTAATTACAAACAAGAGACAACAGAGGGACAAAATATAATGGCGCGATTATCACAAATTTACTCGGACAGAAAATGTAGTTGATTTTAATGAGTTCAACATTTAGTACGATTAGTACGCAATTGACGGAAAGAAACATACTTGAAAATCTGTAGAATTTATTATTGAAGTAAAAGTTCCAACAAATGAAAAATTTTGTTTCTATCTGTTCCACAACTCGGATGTCATAAATATTGTAACATTAAGTGATGAGTAAATAAATGTTCACTAAAAAATATTTTTCTTTCGACGTTAACCACGTTATTCCCCCAAGGAACGTCTACACACACTTCTCATTTTTATTATAATTATTGCGTATCTAACATTCAGTATTCAGTAGACTTTAATGTCCTTGTTGCGGTGAACATGATCCTTCTGAAGTGATTTTTTTGAACAGCTTTTTCTATGTTTTTGTCAGTATGGTGACATTTTAATTGTACTTAATGAAACTCAGTTTTTCTACAAAAACCGTGTCTTGAGGATGCTGAGTCAAATTCACTGCAAGAAACGCGCTTTTTCCTTATTATTCGTACACGCTTGAGGAATTCGCATATTACGCAAAATTAAAAGGCAGTTAATAATTAAATTACGTGTCCCCCGTTGGGTTTCGCTCAGAGCCAGCATTGCCGCTGTCGCTGCAGCATCTACGACCGTGAGACCCTAGGATTAGAGGCCTCACAGTGGTGGATTTCCAACTCTAGCTAGCACGGAGCTCGAACTCAGTCGCTCTGTGGCCAAGACTTGAAGCGTCTGGCCGTCATTGCTCTCCGTGGTCTCTGATCAATACCAGGCGAAAGCCAAAAGAGAATCCTCACAAAAAGACTACGGACCGCGCGCGATTTTTCCTTTCTCTTCCTTGGCCCATCCTCTATCCCCAGCCGGGACAAGCTCTAAGCGCTCGACCGTTCGCCCGGCATGAGTGGTAGTGTAGTGCATGTTAATGTAACCGTATGTGTGAGGAAGGAAAGGAAGTAGTAAGGAAAGATCGCGCGGTCCATGGCCCTTTTGATAGGGCACTGTTCCGCCATTCGCCTGAGGTTGATCGCAGAAATCACAGAATCACCGAAAGGTTTCGTTGGTTGTTAGTAAGTCCGGGCACGTCAACTGCTAGGGTCATTAGTCCAGTAATTGTAGTGCATATTTTTTCTCCAGGGGTAGCGATGGACTTTCCCCAAGTATGGGGAGATCCGCGACGACCTACCATTGGTCAGCGGGAGTTTCCCCAACGAGAGATCTCCCACCAGCGGGGCACCGCCCCAGCCGGAACAAGCTCCAAGCGTCCGACCCCCTCCCCCCGGTATGTGATAGTGTAGAGCATCTTCATGCATGAGTGTGTAAGTAAGTGGTGAAGATAGGACAAGGAAGGAGGAAAGATCGCGCGCCTCGATCGTGCCACCGTCGGGTCTCGAAGGCAGGACCTCCCGGTCAGAGGTGGTGCAGCGACATCATCGACGCCCTCCGCCGGTTACCCTTGCCGAGGAGCTGCCGCAGAGTCGCGAGGGAGTGGCCGAGGAGAGCGGCCCCGTTGCCGGCCTTGGCACCCCGTCCGCAGATGGCTCCTCTCCTCTCCTCTCCTCTCCTCTCCACGTTCGGCGAGGACTACGAACTTGGGCTCACATTCAGTCAATCACTTCAATCAGTTAACGAGATTTTTAAAGAGACGAGGTAACACTGCTACCTCCTAATTATTTTTATGTGTATTCGTAACAATTCTCATTTGAAACTGTCTCGTACGAGAATTCCTCGAGTTGATTTCTAGAAAAGCGTCTACACTTATATAGTTGAGAATCACTTATAAGGAGTGATCTGAACAGCACTTCGCAGCCTTGAGGTAATTAGGTATGTAGTCCTATTTCAAGAGTGCTCCAGTTTCATCTAATTCCAAAGATCAGCAATCGTAAATAAGTATCACCAGGTTTCTCTTGACGACCACTGTGCGCATCATCTGCTCCCGTTGATATAATGGCTTCCAGTAATGAGATGACCTTCATATTGAGTGCGTTTTTTTCTTCGCCACAACATATTAACCGACTTTCACAGAGAATCTTGAACGGCGTATAAAGGATTCGCCAAGCTCGGTGCGTTGACTGTAAATGAATTAAAATGTTTCATCGCTTTCAAAGACCAGAAATCACTTCAGAACATCTCGCTTAATCATTTATGCCATCCATTACGAGCAGTTGATGGTGGACAGATTGTGTGTTCTATTGGCTCTGATGGTGGACTAATTTTATGTTCAAATATTGAAAAATATTACTCCGCGGGGGTGATTCGTTAATGATGCTACCTTCATATAATGTATTGCTCGGTTCCTGCGCTCCCATGTCCTGATTTACTCTACTGCAATTACAGGCGCCCAGCAATCAGAGCATTCCACACGCGCCGAAGGACGGCCGTGTGTACATTACACGCAAGTCACGTATCCCACTGCACGCAGCCTTTCAGCCAAAGCACCGATCATTCGCTCCCCGCTTTCTGTTCACCCCTTCGCTCCTACTGCGGCGGCAGCTGGCACTTCACTGCGTTTCACTCAGCCTTTCAGCCCGTCATATCCCGTCCGCTCTCTCCCTGTTGGATGTCACTACAACTCAGGCCAGCCTCCGGCCTAACGTCCGTGGTATCACCTGATCTACTTGTTTATTTTGAGATCATTTGGAATGGGTCACGTGGCCATGTAGATAATCTTTACAGACAACATGGGGCAGGAAAGATCTCACGAGTCCGTGCCCCGATGTGTAAGGTAACGTTCCGCCGATCGCGCCGGCCCACTATAAGAATTGTCCTCCAGATCGCGGCGTCACCCACTACAGCGCTCTATACCTCCATTGAAACACAGAGTCTGTTGACGTTTAATCAGCTGTTACGGGTCATCCAATAGACTGTACAGTAGTCGAAGTCTAGTCGTTCGCCCCCGTTTCCCGTTGGCTGTTTGGATGCGTCGCAAGTGCGGAGTGGCCGGCGGCGCGGGGCGGCGAGGGCGGGTGGCGGGCGGGCGGGCGGGCGGGCGTCCTTCCCCGCGGCGCGGAGGCTGGGCTGCGCCGCCTGACCCGCTTCTCCCCCGGCCCTCGCGCGCGTCTTCTCCGCCGCGGGCGCCCCCCGCCCCCCCCGCCCCCCCACCCGGTGAAGGCCGCGCCCGACCGCTTCCGCGAGGAAGCAGCTTGAGGAGATGTCGCTTACCCTTCGCCCGTTTCTTTGTATGCGGTCTCTTTTCTTCTTCTTCTCCTCCTCCGTTTCTTCATCGTTTTCGTCTTCTTGCTCCTCCTTCTTCTGCGTCCTCTTCTTCTTCTTTTTCTCCTCCTCCTAATGCTGGTTCCTTTACGGGGTGTTCCTTGTTACGGGATGTTGATGGAAAATGGCAAGCAACGAATTAGTATGTCTTTTGTGGCTAATAATAAAAATGTTAATGAGGGTTTATTTCGGTCCAGGATCTTTGCCATCATTTCAATGGTGATTGAGATGAGTGTGTGGAAAGGAGGTATGACCTACCACAACACTTCCACAATGTGATAAAAATTTATTCGCGAGCGGCATTCAAACGCAAATCCCTACCGTGACGATGAAAATGTTGGTGATTGGTTAGATTGTGCTGGGCTAATTATAAAGTCCAAAATTAATAAGATCCAATATAAGTACCAATATATTATTTTAATTACACATAATTTCCTTACTTTTCAGGTTCTTGTACAAAGTTGTGTTAGCTTAGCATACCTGTTGCGTCAACTATACTTCGCTATCAAAACCTCTAAAATTGGGATTGTATAATTTATGAATAATTAAAAGGTTGAATGTCCCCATTGATACCTCTAAATTGCATCGGCGCGTGCTCAACTCACGATGGGCAACTAGAATCCAGCAAATCGCCCAGTGAGCTCTTCAATTAGGCCACTGGCAGCGAGACGCGTTGGTTACCAAACAAGAGCACTCGGTGAAGGGATGATCCACTGGGCGCTTCGACTTTCCCTCGTTGGCGAAGGGAGGCCCGCGCGCCTCCACCCGCGCCGGCTGACCCACTGAGCGGCGGCGGAGGGCCATAACCTACGCCACGCGCCACTAGCACGACGTGCGCGCGCGCGGGCGCTTTTCAGTCAATAAACAGCCGCCGCCGCCGCCGCCGCCGCCTCGCACGACCCACAAACGGCGCGGGCGGCCGCGACCTACGTCATGTCAAGCCACCCACGTGACCCAGAAACAGCCGCAGCGCGATGCAGTGGCGCTGGCCGCGCACCACGCCCCCCGCCCCCCGCCCCCCGCGCCGTTGCGGGCTGCCCCCCCCCCCCCCACTCCTCGTGTCCTCCAGCCCTCTCCGCGGCCGCCACGGGATCCCGTTTTGTTGGTGCTGGTGCCTTTTCTGTCGTCTGAATATCATTGCCGTGGTGATGTGTCCAAGTGGAAGGTCGCATTCTACGATACATTTGCAGTATTTTTATGATTATTTCACTCGTGCATCTTCTATCAGTGACGGTCAAGAATTCCATCCGTCGACCAATCAGAAACCTATAACCCATGCAAAATTATCAGTTTTATAACATCGCCGCGATGTGAACTGTTCTCTGGTACAATTGACTGAGTCGGTGAATTATGAAGGTTGATGTTGGTAATAAAGTAGTGTGCGGGACTATTAAAGTATTGATGATATTAAAATGACGCATGAAGTGCATATTCTGTTTTCATTCATAAAGTAATCCTATAAATTAAAGATACATTTTGAAGCACCCGTGATATTATCTGCGATAAGTTAGAATTTATTTATACATTGGTAAAGCTACAGAGACCCAGAGCTCAATGTACATATTCCCTTTTACGTTTAAATAAAAACAATCAACAAGGATATTTTTAGGTTGTCACATAATTAACTAGATAAGGTAATTAGTAAATTTGAATGATAATTACTTTTTTATCTTAAATTCATCTGATTCCAAAATGTTGGAACTTTGAATAAGACATACGTTTATTATTATACATTTTTTGGCCAAAGTTTGTTCTACCTCCGTTTTCCCCTACAATTGCAGCATTTGATTGTTTCAAGTTCTTTTGATTTTTTTCGTTTCCAGTAGAAAAATAATGATTTTAAGTATAAGTCAACGACCTTGAGTACTCCTCCCCAGTCAGTGTGACTTTCTTACGCACGAGAAAACAGTGTCTTCTTTGTGCGGGCACAAGTCGTGACGAAGAGAGAGGCGAGAAAATTAATGTCATTCGTAGTAATATGATCCATACATGCTGATTTCACGTTAGTTTCATAAATCTTACTAAATTTTCTACATTTAGTTACAAAATATAATACATTCTGCCTCTAAACATTGCGCATTGTAGTGAATAATTAAACACGAAACTTGATAAAAATACATGACAATAATATTTTCTCTTTTTTTTGCTGCGTCACCAAAATTCCGATACTATCCATAATTCTGTCTTGCAAAATTGATCTTCACTGTTACCACACCATCATGCTGACGCAGTAGAACTGAAATCGTGCATCTGGCGTCGTGCTTGCTGTTTAAGAAAACCTTGAAAAGTGCATGCATTCGTGATTGTACTGTCCCTTATATTCCCCACGACGCGGCGTGACGTGGTACGCAGATGGAACTCAAAACGTGTAGTTTGAGAGCAATACGTCTTCGTTAAAGACCTAATCTCATGTAATTTTCCAAACACGCCCTTGGTGCGCCGCCGCAGTTTCAGATCATTAGATCAAGTGTTCGCTACTCCAGGGCGAAATTGCGGCGCAGTACGTCGGAAATTCCCTTCGTCAACCAACTAATTCTTAAAAATGTGTACACTCCTTTGAACAGAAATAGAACTTTGCGCACCATGTTTGGTGCCATTGTTATAAATAGGACTTCAAATCGTCAACTGTCTCAAAGTTTTTTAATGATTCGCTTTTCAAATAGAATTTACTCGTATTTTATTGTAGGGTTTATAATTTTAACGCATCTCCTTCTCAACTTAATGATTTTCACTTTTCATTAATTCTTTAAACTGTCACTTAAATTCCTTGCGTTTTTTCAACTGCAGTCAATCAGAGATGTTTGTGGCACAAAATGTTTGTATTCCGATGCATATTTTGTCTTTTTATGTTTCTGTGCCTGACTCTCGTGAATTCTGTTGCGAGTTGTTTGATAAACTAGGAATGACGACTGATTGTGCTGGCAAACAAATCACCACATTCAAAGATCGCAATGGCCTCTCCTATTTGACCAAAATTTCCACTTGAAATATTGAGACGAAATCCGAGGTACCTAAGGAGACAAATGGTTTTTCATAAAGTCAGTTGAAGAGCCAATTATGGTGCATATTTATTTTTTTTTGTGATATTTTTCTATTTTGTAGTCTGACATTCATAGTAGCGAAATTGGATTTCTCTAATAGGTTATGACAATGTGGATACAACGAACGTTGATAAATCAAGGGATTGAGAAGCAGAAGAAACGGAGAACCTCGAGAAATCCTGTTTTATCCAATTCAAATTCCACAAAGTGTTACATTAGCTCTGACGGACCACCTCTGCCACCTATTCCGTAAATATCTGACTTATCAAACGACTGAATATCATTGTAAGCATGCATATTTGGTAAATATAATTACATGGTTCATTTGTGTTCAAATAACTCTCTCTAGAAATTCAGATCACGGAGCTCAACATCCGAACGCTTTGAAGGGGAATATCGTACGCTTCATCGTATCGCTAATATCTAAGCTTAATTGTTTCCTTGTGCGCGTACATGCGTGCAGTGAGCGCGAGTGAGGGGAGGTCCTAAACCCGCCAGCGTGCTCGCTCGCCAGCGCTCGGGGCCGGAGTGAGGCTGCACTACACAGCGGGGGTAGGAACCGGGCGCGTGGCCAGACCGCTAGGGGCGGTTCCTCAAGTCGACGCCCGCTGCGTTTCGTTCTCGCGGAGGCGGCGGAAGTAATTTCGGGAGCGGCGCAGCGTGTTGGAAAGCGCGGCCACGAGCACGACCGGCCGCTAGCGGGCGCTGCGGTCACGCGCACGGGCGTGCGTTAGGCGTGGGCGCGGGCGCGGGTGCGCGCTCACGCATCGCGCGTGCGCGTGGGAGGCATTGCACGCGCGATGCACACGCACCCGCCCCGCCCCGCACGCCCGCCGGCCACCGCCACCGCCACCACCCGCTCCTCCGACTTTCTCCCGCGCACTTTCACCGCCCCGCTCAGTAGACGAGATGCCCAGCCCTGCGGGCCCCTCTGGCCACCGGACTCACGGCGCGAATCTGATGGGCGCTGCTGGCTACTGCCCGACGTGCAAGTCGAACGCTTAAATGATGTTTCGAGTAACCGCTCCACGGCACTCCCCGAGAGTTAATCGTAACTGTTTTACTTTAATTGGATGAGCTTGCCGCCAATGTCAAATGGTTAATTTTCACGACTCTGACAATTATCAACTTAATACTTTACTAAAATATTGATCTTCATTGTCTCCACAACAGTTTTGCGTCGATTAACATATCATAATTTCGTTAAAACACTCTATTATAACCCTCTAAGCCCAAGAATAAGAATATATTGGTCGAATATTGTTCATTGCATTACATAACAGTGATTTGAAGTCGTCTTATGAGATAAGATTTTAATCCACATTAATATTACGTAATACTTTGCTTGAAATATATTTGAGCGTACCCTGTACATCTTATGAATTTCCCACGGTTTTTGATTGCTTGATCGATCCCGGAAAAAGTCATAGACCTGTTCGCACAGGAAGCATCGGCGTAATAACACGACCTATTCCTTTCTGACTGATATTCTACTCTTCTTGTTCTCTGGTGTCGGCAATGTAAACATAGCTGATCCTCTAACTCCTTTATGTGGAAATTCCTCGACATTCTCTTGAGCCAGATAATCTCAGTGTTATTAATATGAGATTTTTCTGGAAACGAAATTTGAAAAATTGTTTTTATGAACTTTTCTAGATATAATTACACGGATAGAACTCTGTTAATAGATTTTTTATAGCTAGCGTAGCTACATTAGATAAAGCCTTCTTTGTTCAAATATGTAACTGTCCGACATAATATAATATTCGTGAGCGATTATATCAAAAGATCGTAATAATGTCAAGTAATCTTAAGAAGGAATGTTTAGAGTTGTCCTTCTGGAACATCCGGTTCGAATCTCTGAGCCATAACCGTTCAGTCAAGCCGCCTTCTTTAATTACAGTGTGTTGCAACTATTTGTAGGCCGTTACGGAAGGAAAAGTTCCAAAGTGGTTGGGAACAATAATAAAATAAAATTACGGCAAGTATATGATTAGTGTCCTAAATCTAAATTAAACAACAAAGACCGCACATGAGAAAGTCCCGAGTTCTAAAGAGGCAGATGACGCCCATACCACTGAGAGAAGACGACAGAAAATATGCCATTACGGAAATAAGAAGCAAAACCCGCGTATTCAAAAATGTATTGCATAAATTACCATTTCCCGTCGCGGAATGCGTTTCCCCCTGATGCTCAGCTAAATCCAGCCTGCTGTGGCTTTTTCCCCCGCCTAAACGCGAGGCGGCGGCGCAGCAAGTGGACGGCCGCGGTCGCGGCGGCGGAGGGCCGCTCGCGCACAGAAGTCGGGAGGCGGAGGCTTAGAAAGCCGATCGCGGATGCGCCCGCAGCTTCTGCTGTTTTCTCCTCCGCCACGTGGAGATCGCCTATCTATACGGCGGCGCGCGTGCACGAGGGCAGAGAGCGGGGCCACCGGCATGTGTGTGGGAAAGTGGGGTGGTAGGGGCGGGAGGGGGGTGACTCGAGGTGATTGGCGGGTTGCGGGGGCGGGGGGTCGCAGGCGCGCACAAGGCTCGGCGGCGTCCGCTGCCCCGGCGCAGCAGAGTCTATTTCGGGCGTCATTAAGGCCACGGCGGCGGCCCCTTTCCCGCCCGCTCGTGGCGCCGGAGCCCAAGCGTATGGTCACGCCCCCGCAAGTGCGCTTGCCCCAAAGCCAAGACCTCCAAACGCGTTCCGTGTCCGTTACGACAGCTGTGGTTAACGAAATGACAATTGGAGATTTATCGAAATTATCATCTTTGGAAGGTGATATCAATATTAATATCCAACTCATAGATATACGCCATATGAAAAGAACTACTAAGTTTTCGGCAAAATTAAGCAGCCATTACTTCAGTTTGCAACTTCCAATTTCTTCGCTCTGAATTTATTCCAGAAGATTGGCATTCGTTTCCGCAGACCCGTCAAAGAGGAAACTAGATGCAGATGAAAGAATTATTTCAAGTATAACATATTTAACGATATTGACTCAACCTGTAACTACTATTATTTTTACAATTATTGAAAAATATTGATAAAATTATCACGTCGGACATCTTCAATACCATTCACTTTGAGAGAAAACCTGAATGAGTTTAGATTACGATCTAAAAATGCAAAGTATTTGCTGTTGGAAACCAAGCACGAAGTTAGCAATTATAAATCCACCCAAAGCCAATTGATAGAGTTGGTATCTCAGCAGGAGAATGTATGCGAAAATGTTACGTGTGCCATTAGCTTAGTCTAGTTCCCTCCCACTGCAATATCTAGTTTTCTAACTGAGATCGTTCGAGTTGCGCTTGATAAATCACGCCTCTTGCTGCTGGATCTGGACTGCTTTCAAAGATCTAGGCGAGAGAACGAGACATCCAACCGAACTGAAGTGTGTAACGGCTTTTTTGAAGTGGTGCAGGAAATAGCTATCTTAACAATCGATCAAGGGGCCTGGCGCCTGTCGGCAGACAGGTCACACAACATTACCAGCGAGATCTCTCCTGCAGAAAGTGGAGTAGACCAGCTACACTTGGGAAGATCGTGTGAAGTGGCATTTCGTTATGGAAATTGTATTCTGTGTTTGACAGTGACACAGAGACGTATAGTTTGTGAAATACTTTGAAGCAGTCAATTTCACGCCTCAATTAATGCTGTTGGCGGAGCTATGATATTTGAAGTTAATATGATACTAAGATTTCCATGCTAAAGGAAAGTTAGCGGAAAAATAATAGACTTTGAGGTCAAATTGACTAATGGCACGCAGTTCAAAATGCCGACACCCTGCTGACACTTTTCTCGTCCCGCATAGAGATTCCTGAACCCAGAAAATAATCAACTACATAATGGAAATGAATACAATATGGTGACTTCCCAGCTTTTGAGATATCATATGATTTCTCGTACTTCCGAGGAAAATAAAGCGACGAAGCGTGGTTTCGTCAGAGGCAACCTTTCCACGACCTTTGCTCGCCCGCCTGCAAGTGGCGCGACCTCGAAGCAAATAGGGAATGGCCCGTAACGCACGCTCGGCCCATCCTCTCGCGCAGCCTTCGCATGCGCGCCGCTGCCCCAAGTCCGCTCTCCGCTCTCCCCTCGACCCGTCCACTCCTTTGGCAATCATCTTCGATTGACTCCGACAGTGTTAACGATGCCACAATATCAAAAGTTTCCCAGTTTAATTTCGTTATGATTTGTTTGCGTGGCCCTTCAAAATATTCGAATAATTTATGATTTTATTTTGTACAATATGAATAAAGTCGAAAATGAAAGAAAATGTATAGTACGTGTATAATATTTCATAGTTCTTACCCTCATATTTTTCCTGTATTGTGTGAGTTGTATGGTTGATGACATATTTAATCTTGTATTAATTCTTCATTAAAAAAGAAACTTCTTTGAAACTTGTAAGTTCATGAAATGTAGTATGCCTATTAGCGAAAAATATGAAAATTTGATTTTGATAATAAAATTATAATTGTTAGCTTCGGTGTTACTGAAGAAAAAACTGGGGTTCTATGCTTTCGTCTACCATCTCTTCGTTTCTCCTTTCCACTCGCATACGCAGACGCCGCGCGACCTTCGCGGTTTCGGAGAGCACGATCTGCAAAGCACGAAGCTGCAGATGCCCCTGTTCCGTTCACGATCTCTCTTTTTATCTAACGCTTCTCGTTGTCATCTAAAACACTGGCCCGTCTCCACGTGGTCCGCATTTGCGTTTTTCGCTTCCGTCATTAGGCTGCAAAAACGCTAGGCGTGATATAATTTCTCTTCTCCTCCTTTCACGTGCGGAGTAATTGCTTCTATCCGGCGTGCATTCCGTTTAGAAACGGTGACAGAAATGCTCCGCTGTTGATCGCAGAACAATTAACAAAGGAATATGAGCGGATAATGCTTGGAACAAGCGACTGTTCTTATGCGGCGCTCTCATTAAGCTGTCAACGGTGCGAGTGATCTTCGATAAATACTCATTCATCCTCATTGTAACGTCTGTTGATGCTCCTTTCTAAAAATGGTATTTTATGCATGGAGAGGTTGACATTTCCACAATGTGATTTGTTGCCTATTCTTCTCAGTGTATGCTTTAAATGATCTAGATTCTACATCATCAAATAAAAGGTGGTAAACGGGATTTTGATTTAATAATGGCTATATTAATCTTGTGTATGTTCTTCAAAAGGATTCATTTTGAAATATTTAAGAGAAGTTAATTTTTAAATTTACAAACTCATAGAAGAAAAGATGGACACC
This sequence comes from Gryllus longicercus, assembly GCA_038098605.1. Classification (NCBI taxonomy): domain Eukaryota; kingdom Metazoa; phylum Arthropoda; class Insecta; order Orthoptera; family Gryllidae; genus Gryllus; species Gryllus longicercus. The sequence goes on along the minus strand of JAZDUA010000125.1, from coordinate 1,004,248 downwards.
TGGCTTTCCCAAACCAGGTGTCGAATCATCGTGCAGTCTTTCTGCCGTGAAATGTGCCTTCCTTCCCATGAGAGATGACTGGGCAGCGGCTGCCGTCGTTTGGGCTTTGTGCTCTCGTGGCTGCTCACCGCGGAGCAAAGTCTGGTCAGTCGCGAGCTCGTGAGGCGCGAAGCCGCTTTTTGTGAGCAGAGCTCCGTGCGTGGGAACCGCGAACGCCCTCAGAAAGCGCTCTGTCTCCGCCAGCTCCAGGCCTCGTCGGGGTCGACGGGGACGCGTGGGCGGTGGCTCCGGCGCAGGTGGTTCGGCGCCGTCGTTCTCCGAGGGCAGGCGCCAGAAAGTAACTGCGCTGACTGAGTGTTTCGACGAATACCACGGTTTTGCCAATCAATAGAGATGTTTCGTCAGTGTAGAATAAAATCGTTATCTCAGTGATTCAATACAATGTAACATTTTTGACAGAGTAATTAAAGTTGTTAGTCTACTCAGACTTTTACCAAAGATACGTTTATTTCTCTCTCGAATAACTTAAGCCAGAAAAAGGTAGCGTATTTCACATAATGAACGTGTTTTAAAATACTTTCTTGTGTCTCCTGTCAAAGGAAGAGATTGTTCCTTGAATTTAAATATTACATTTTAACTATTTTCTAGATTTTCATCATTTACTGCTATATAAACTATTCGTCACGTCTTTAGTCCCGTAAGTATAGTGCCTGTTTTTGTAACGGGAGGTTGCGGTGTCCTTCCTCCGCTGGATGGTGAGATACGGGGTCGGCCTACACGTCGGCTAGATGGGTTTTCCACACCCAGGTATCTCCCACCAGCGGGGCACCGCCCCACCCGGGACAACCTCTACGCTCTCGACTGGTCTCCCTGTACTGCAGTGCATGTGAGAGTCGGTGTGTAGAGGGAAGGATCGCGCGCGGTCCACGGCCCGTTTGTTAGAGTACTCGGCAGACGCCTGGCGTTGTTCGGAGAACCCGTAGAAAACTAGCGATGCGAGCCGAGGGGTGCAGCCCTGCCACTGTGGAGGCCGGAGGGCCTGGAGCGGTGGAGCAGGGCGAGGGGCCCCGAGTGTCGCTACCCGCTCTGCCCTCCGCGCGCCCGCGCACTCCCCGGAGCTCCGACCGCCGCTTCCGGCAGCGCCGAGCAGCGCGCGGGGCCCACTCGGGTGTTGGCTCGCGGAAGGCGTTTCGGGCGCAAAATAAAGCACGCCTCCAACTTTTGTGCATTGAGTTGGGCAATTGCAACTTTGATGAGAAGAGCTTGATTTTTTTCTCCGCAGTTTGTCGACAATTTCTTCTGTTTTCTAACTACCCAGAAACATACCTTTATTGGACCAGTGAGCGATTGGGTTAGGTTAGGATTCTTCGTATATTTCTCCACTAGCATAAAGAAAGATTTAAACTACGTTTGTATTGTTACTCACTAAACAGGGATTGTGAGTCTAGTATTAGATATTATGCAATGAGATTTTTCGCTCACAAAAAACACCCCTTTTGTTTCAAAGGGGTGTTTTTCTGGCCTCATTTAAATTGCGATTTTCGTTACATCAACGAAGACACAAAATCGTGACGTTCAACAGCCCAAACCCACCTGGTGGATCGTGTTTGGTTGTGCGACTTCTCGAATTCAGATTCCAGTTCTGTTTATGATCCAGTTTGTCTTGCGGAGAACGCTCTCCTGGCTGGAGAAACTAGAACTGAATTCAGGAAGCCGCCTCTCTTACGCAGGGAACGGCGTACCACGCGTGTTCTAGTTGTCACTTTACTCTCAGACAACTTTGTAGGGAAACAGTGCCAAAACTCTAGAAATTCGCCTATGATGTAATGATGAAATTGACTTCTCTCTTAATGTGTGTATCACATGCACCGTACATGAGTTTATAAAATGAAGTGCCGTTCCCAATTTAGCATTCACAGTGGAGTTGATAATGCAGGACAAGCACGACACATTTTACATGAGAACACATGAGGCACGTTTAACGGTACAGTTGTGCTAATTTCCAACAGAATGAATGTCATTTTCTCGGGGAAAAGTACTTTGAAGATGGCAAGAGCAGTGGTTTTAGTCTGCCAACTTTAGGTCTGATAATTTATGCTCTATTAGAGATTCCATAGTAGTGAACGGCAGTGGTCGGGTTCCTGAGGAAGGAAATGGGCTGTGCATCTTGTGGACAAATGAAACGAGTGGTCATGAGCAGGGAGGCATGGTTGCATGGAGAAAGCGCAGCCTTCATGAAATTCTGATGAACCTTAAATCTTTTTCGCTCGATGTGAAACTTAGACCCACGAAGCAGCAAGTGACTTTGAAGCGGGGACGAGTTTTAGCCAAAGCTAGCATCCCAGCGTGGATGACCTAGAAACCTGAGAATAGACTCCATTGGCCGTGAAGGTCCGAGAAAGCCGCCCGTAGGTTCGGCGGCGGCGGCGGCGGCCGCGAAGGGAGGAGGCCGGGGCGGCGGTGTCCCGGCTTCGAGTCCCAGATCCGCGCGCGCTAACGGGAGCAGGCCGGGTCACAAGGCCCAAGCGTGAAAGGGAAGCGGGCGGAGGGCGACGGGCAGAGAAAGCGGCGCAGAGAGGCGCCGCGACGCCCGCGCTGCAAGGACGCCCCCCCTCCCCCCCCCCCCCCCGCCCGGGCGCCGGGAGGCTGAAAGGAGGAGGAGGAGGCCGCGGCGGCGCTCGCTCCGGCTGCGTTCACACATGCCCGGATCTCTGTGGGATGTGCCTTTTTAATTAATCATTGAAATGATGGTAATCGCAATAAAATTTATGTACTTTATAAGAATAAGACTAGTTGTACCCAATTACAAAAGTTATCTTCAAATGCGATCTTATTTAAGAGCACAAACTGATCTTTAAATCATGCATTATGTACGATTTAATTTGTTCGAGTTGTTCAATTCGGACTGTTCTGCTTATATTGGCCTATTAATGGTATTACATTGACAGTATCCTGCATTACGTTGGACATAAGACATTTTATTTACTGTCGGGAAATTTATTATATTCTGCATAATAATGAGCCTATTTGCTGTATTCCAAACACGTGAGAAAAATGCATTAAGTTGACCTAATAATGTAATAATTCTTGTTGTCATCAATATTTGAATTGAATCGCAAATGAATTGTGGTGAAGTTTTTTTAATTGACCATCACAGCAGTCTATACTGGCGGCTGACGGAAGCCGGCGGATCAAAATGCTAGCCTTTATTGGTGAATTGTTTGGATTCCAGCAAGTCATGAAGAAAATTAAATAGTTAGGAATAAAGGTATTCATGGCGGGGTTTTTTTGGAACACATCCATTCAAAGCTCAAGTTTACAGCAAACATTTGAATGAAGATATTTTTTCATTTCTTGTCATGCAGTACAACTACTCGCCAATGTTTAAAAGTGTCGAAGATGTCAACATTAGCACTACAAGAATAACCCCAACTAAAAGAATTAAACATTGTTATAAAATAAAGTTTAAAAGGAAACTGCCATTATAGAAATAACGTGAGAGATTTCTAGAAATGATAAAAAGTAATTTGCCTGTCATTATCTGTGGAGAGAAAACCTTGGTAATAGATGTCAGACATGTTTCTAGAAAATTAGTTCTGTACACTCTTCAGAAACCACAAGCGAAACGACAGAATGTATATTACTTTCTCAGGAAACGTGCGTGGATGTAAATTTTCTCAGGCGAAACGCCCTTCAAATATCAGTTTTCTTGACGTTACCCATGATGTAGCAAGTGAAAGCAGGAAATGGAGTTTACATTGTGATACGCATTAGAAACATTTAAATGTCATAGTCGTTATACTTTTAGAAGTAAATCCTCCAGTAAAATATGTACCTCATGTAGTATGAGTTACAGTTAAATAACAGTGTGCCAGGACTATGAATCTGTGTCTGTTAGAAGACACATGGGTTTGCGAGTCGTCTATTCTGGTAAATTGCTCAGCTGCTGTTTGAAAAGTGAATGTAGCTAAGTTCGAATGGCCTTCTGAATGGTGTAAAGACAACTTTTGCAATGCTGGAAAACTTGCAAGGATAAGTGACATCATCGTTCATTACATAAATTCCGAAAACGAATTGTATGCTAGATTTTCGTCACACTGAAAAGCTTACATACCGTCTTCAAATTTAACCATAACCTTGTTTTGTTTGTTTCTCAAATAATCTGGCGTGATGATAAAGAAATACATCGTATGATCTCATAGCGCCACACCTGTGTTATCCAGAGAGAACCTGTACTTCGTTTACAAACAAAAAGGCTGACGCTCAGTGAAACAAAGAAACAATGGAAGAAAGTACTAACTTTTCCTGAATCCGAAAAGAAAGCAGATTTGATGGTTGAACATCAAATGGTCCATGTAAAGGATAGTCGATAATTGTGCCGTCTTTCCCCTCTGAAGTGAACCGAAACAGCTGTGATTGGCTCTGCCTCCCCCCCCCCCCCTCCCGCGCCGCCGTCGTCATCGTCGGCTGGCTGCTCGTCACACTCGGCGGCGCAAGCCAAGGCGCTGAGCGAAACCTATCGCCGCTGTTTTCGTGGCGACTGAATCCGCTTTCATTTGTTTTCTAAATGCGCGGTGTCGAATTTTCTTCTCGCGCTCATTTGTTTTAGGTTTTCAAGAAACTGCGAACATGGAGACGTTACCGCTATTATTTTATGAGGCTTCAAACGCTTTGTCTTCTGCAAAAACACCGGTTTTTATTCAGATGTAAAATACTTTTTGTTGATTTATAATTTAAGAGATATATATTACTTAGTGTTATTATCAATTCCACTTTACAAATAATAATTCTAATTAAATTTTATTGTAATTATAGTTTGCTTAAATATAAATCACTATTGTTAATTCATAATTGTTGTTATTTTGTACATTACTTGCATGTTATTAGTACTTCCACTTAGCTTATATTTTAAGGGTCTTGATTTGTAAAATACTAATAATAACGTATTATACGTGTCAATGAACCGCTATATTGTGTATGTTCTTGAAACGTGCAGTATTCTTTATTTTATTTAGAAGGTTAAAGAAGCTTCTTAATGGTCAATAATATGTAGTTACAGTGCGACTTAATCGTCTTCGGTGTTAAAAAATGTGTTATCTCGTCTTATGCACAGCACGTTCTTGCCAACAATGGGAATCTTATCCGCTACTACCAGTTGAAATAGTTTATAATACGGCTCCAAGAATACGCTGTTGTACAAATCAAACTGTTAGGTAGTGTTTGCATACGTTTCTTCAACTACTAGATACGTAGAATATTATTTCGAATTTTAAATTATATTTATGAAAAATAATAGAATAAAATCAAATCAGATATTTCGTACGAAGATAAAGATACTTTATCGTTTAGTATAATAAATTAATATTAATATGAAGTCGGTGAAAATGTTTTCGGTATTATAGTAATAAGCAATATCATGACAGTTCCACTCTGAAGAAAATCTAGTGATGCAAGATATAGAAATAAAATGTGCTAAAATGCAAAAAATTACCGTAGTCGTGCGTACAGAAAACTGTCCAAACGTCCCTCATTAACATCTGTTATTTTGTTCGGCAATTTGAAGGGCGTTGCAAAACGAAGTAATTGTTGAATCTTTGCGCCTTGTTGCTTGGTCTCGCCTCTGCCTTGTTATATCGCCTGAGCGTTGCGTACTCACGTGGTGCATGCCCTGGCAGGAGGCCGTGGCGCTGACGTAGGCGGCGGCCAGGATGAAGAGGCCCAGGATGACGCTCATGGCGACGAGGGTGGCTGCGGCGATGCGCGCGATCTGCACCGAGTTGGAGCGGAGCTTCTGGTACGCCTGCAACGAGCATGCATTCTGTAAGCGGAATCTACAACACGTGTAACCAAGTGGCTTGTGGTAAATATTGCAAACATTTCTATTATAAAAGCGTATTTAGAAAGGCAGTGCAATTAGTTATTAATTTAAAAATTCGTAATTCACAAAGTTTTGTCATCGACAACATTCGCCATCACACGTTTTTGCAATGCTCCAAAATTGTGTAATTTATTACATATTGAAAATGTGATGAATGATACTTCTTCAGTTAAGTTCCATATTTTCTTTAACTATTGCATACAACAAAAAGTGAGAAAGTGTTTTTAATGTAAGTGCCTATATTGTTGGCTACATTTTTTCAATTTTCTGGGAAAGTAAAAGAATATTAACAATGGCCATAGTCGACACCGCGGAGAATGCTAAATGTGCTCTCAAACTTGGAAGATTTCTACTGCAATTGTTTAACCCATCCTCGCACATGAAGTTTGAGTCTGTTGAGAATGCCGGAGAATAGAAGAGTTTCACTTTCATGCGAACACTCTCATAAATTGTGAAGCTGCACAAAGACAAGAGATCGTGAGCTTTCTTTGTTTGCCTACCGGGACAAAAAGGCGTGGTTTTGAAAAAGAAGCTAATGAAGTTAATGTTAAGAAAATCCTTTATCCGAAGAACGTCTCTTGCCCTGATGGTAACTCTTACAGCTTCTGCTTTCCCGATGTCTGATCTGTGAAGATAATTGTAGGAATAAAAAGTTTACTGAGGAGTAAACGGATAGGCATATATCTAGAAGTTGGTTCTTAAGTTTGAGTTTGTAGATAAAAACATATTACCAGTGCACAGTTAGGAAATAATACGGTTTAATTGCAAATTGAAAAGAAACATAAATTGCCCCATACCTTTTTTCTACGATATTCCTTTTATTTTGTTCAGAAATCGAACCTTCAGAATAATGTTCTTTTTCCTTCTGGGTTGTATAATAAGACAGTTATTTAGCTTTTGGTACGAGATGGTACATTTTTAATAAATTTGCTATTTTTAGAATTCCGTAAATTCACATGGCATTATTTTGACATACCATGGAACGTAATAAAACATTGCACACTTTTGATAAAACACAGAACTAATGCAATCAATTACCGCAATCCATTTGAATTAACTTTTGAATTATAGCTCATTTTGTTTCATTGTAATAAACGTTAGTGAGAGGAAAGTGTGCCTTTGCACTGCCCAAAGAATGATCTGTTAACTCTTTAAGAAGCATGGCAACTTTCAAAGCGACGATGTCCAGTGATGTAGAACCCGCCGCTTCGATGCATTCCAACGTATTAATCGAAGCGTAAAATTTTAAAGATGAACTTTCGTTATAAATATTTCTGCAAAGCGGCGAATGGAACGCTTATCGCAAAGTGTATCGTAATCGGCTTTCTTCCCCTTGTAGCGCGATGCGTCGTGCGCGTATGCAGTTTCACTTCTGTTTAAGGTGACGGTATGAGTGAGGAAGTTGCCGCGACGCGAGCTCAGGAAATGTTAATCAAGTGAAAGTGACGGAGAAGGGGTCAGTGACTGGACCCACCCTTCCCAAACAGACGCCGTTTGTTGACTCTTTCCCGTAACGTGTTTCGTGCAACGCTCACTGCAGGGAGAGAGAGCGACAGTTGACGATCATTTTTACCAGTGCCCCCAAGTCCTGTAGTTCGATCCAAGGTCGTGGCGGTTGCGGATGCAAATGAGGGAGTCGCGGCTAGAAATTCTGATTGGGTCAGGTTTCAGTATCTTTGTAGTTTTTCGTTTATTGATGAGGATTCTTCAAAACTAAATTAATCACTATAACTATCACAAGCTGTAAATATTATTTGTACAAATCGAACGTGAAAAAATGGATATCACGTTTTCTAAGTTCCATAAAGAAACAAAATTATTGTAACCTGTTGCAAGCAATGTCAGAAAGCATTCACGATATTCGTAGTGACATTTAGTCTTTTCTTTATTAATGTTTTTATGTTCAAAACAAGTCAAACTAGAACATACGTGCATTTTAAAAGAGAAACGTTTGTTTCTTCGAACCCCTGAACTATTTCACCTTCACTAACCACAAAAAGGAGACATTTCTGGAAAAAATTCTAACTGAATTTATTGGTTATAGAAATAATGATGTATCAAATTTGTGAACCGTTAAAACTTATTGTGTAAAGATGGCAATGCGGAATAGAGTTCTAAATTCGTCTCAGCAGCTTATCTTCTGGAAAACCCCTTCAAGCCCTTGTTCCCACATAAAACCACATACCACCTCCCGGTATCAAATAAAATACTACCACCTGGAATTACATAAGCTTTTTGCATTAATTCTTGATATGTGCCGCATAACAGCACTGAGTTTGTAAATGGAATGCATTGGCGATGGAGTGCTCCAAGTGCGAACGAACCCATCACCCGACGCCCGTGCGCTCTCCTTGCGCAGCGCCACAGAGCGCGGCTTCCCTCGGATTTCCGGAGCGTCGCGCGCCGCCGCCGCCGCTGCGGAGATAGCGGTCGCGGGCGGCGGGGGCGGGGCGGGGGCGGGAGGAAGCGGCTCTCCCGGAAGCGCCGGCGGCGGAACGGCGACCGCCGCCACGGGTGGACGCGCGGCGCCTTAACGGACCCCCCCTCTCCTCTCCTCTCCTCTCCTCTCCACGCCCCTCGACACAGCGGCTCTGGGCCACGATGTATGTGTCTTAAAAAAATTAACGAATTGTCATTAAGCTGTGAGTCGATGACCAAATGATCGTCCAATGATTGTGTGTGTGAAATATACAGATAAATCATCATTTTGTGTTGTAATTATCTTATTACAAAACACAAGAAAGTAACTAAACCGGACCACCGGACTGGATGATGGAAGCGGCTAGAAGCCGTGTCGTCTTAACGGGTGCATCAGAACACTCGCGGGTTCAAATTACTTGTAACGGAGGTCCAAGGTCTTGGGCATGAATATTTGTCCCTTGTCTTTTGTGTGCGCGAATTATTTCGTTTTCTACTGACTTGAATACGAGTTACGCATAAATAGAATAGTGTTAAGTGTATGGTCCAAGATACATTCCCCGCGAAGTATGCATTATAATGTTTGGTTTATTGGGCGATATGCTTACTTGGCGACTTCTCAAAAACTAAAAATTCCCAAAATGGAATATCAAATAAATGGGCTCCCTTTCAAAAAGCTCCTCCCTGTACGTAGATTTGTTACATGTACTAAAACAGAGTTCACAAATTTCTCTTCTGTACATACCTTATTCCTGCGTCATTCGTTCCTGTGTTATATTTTTCCTCCCAAGGCTTCCTTTACCCTCACAATTCTCACCTTACACTCGGGTGAACGCCAAGAGACGAAAAATAAATACTTTAAAAATGTGATTTCTATGTCCTGGTGTGTATAAATATGTTAAAGTTTTGGGTTTTAATCTAAATCGTCTATTGTAAAAGCATGTACTATGTTAACTTTTCTCCCAATGCCTCTTAGATGGTGAATAGGATCTTCGTACTATCGACGTTGGAATGGAAATGTTTGGAGTACCTCTCCCCGAGGCGAACTGGGTCCGGCGCCCCGCCCCGCGTCCCCGGGATGCGAACACTGGAGCGCGACGCGGGCGGGCGGGTGCGCCACCGGTTGGCCTTGGCGGTGCTGCGCCGCTGCGCCGGGAGGACGCCGTGCCCTCTAGAGGAAACGGAAGCCTCCTGCGCACGGCGGACCCCTTCGTCTGTGCGCGCGGCGCTGGTCACTCAGTTGCAGGGCGCATTCCTCCACGCCGTCCACCTCGCAATGGGAAGGGAAGATGGCGCCGGCCAGGGTGTCCGCGGGGGCTAGTGCGTGTGCCGACCCTGCGCCTCGGTCTCAAGGGTCGCAGGTTCCCGTCCCGCCGTGGGCACGGCTCTTTGTCCCTTGTCTATCATGTGCGCGTGTTCTCGCGGAAGGCCTTGTCGGTATGCCGACCACAGTCCGAGGAGCCCGCAAGTCTGTCTAATGTAAAATGGTTGAAACGTGTCCCCCTGATGGTCGTAGTGGGTACGCGGTGCAAATAATCGAAATCGACATTCCCTGAAGCTTCAAAGAGCCTCAGATAGAAAAAATGAGAAGGAAAGATTGCGCGTAGAACACAGATAGCATTCTAAGTTGATGCTCCGTCATTCGCCGGGAGATGATTAAGGATCATAGAAGACGACTACAAATTCCATTCCCGCAGGCGCCATAAACTCTGTGAGGTTCAACACATCAAGAAAATTTCCAACACCTTGCCGCGATCCGTCCGTGCTATCACTGGCCCCCTCGTTAAAAAGGCGTGGCCTTTGCGCTCGACGCTGTGGCTGTTCGTACATGGATGCGTCTTGAGCATATGACAGATCTGTTGACGTTCGAGCCAGCACTCTTTGGATTCCACGGGTGTTTGATGTCTGAGTGTGTGAAAGAGAATTCTACTCTCACTTCGAAATTGGCCTACGAATCGCAATGCTAATGCCTTAGCACTACCTAAAGAATATAATTCAGATGGCGCATTACGCTTCATTCCTCATGCCACGCCTCGGTTCTTAGGGCGAGGCATAGGTATCGCTTTTCTCCTTGGAACCAACGCCATAATCTGCTTGAAAACGTAATCTTGTGATGAAAGTTAGAATATCATTCTTATTTCTGACAGTCAATAAGAAAACTTGCCCAATGTTTATGATTAATGTGAAATGAGTCGATCGATTTCTCAAGTTGTTTTGCATTTATCCCTTAACTTACTCACTCTATTGCAAGTGTCAAATTGGTTTGTATAGAACTTGCTATATTTGCTTACATAACAATCATAGGGAAATGTTATAAAAACTAGTTGTCAATGAAACCCATCGACTAGAATATAATTCATATTTCTTGTACATACAAATTGCCAAATTCTTGCAAATTTACTTTGGTGAAAAAAATGTCCTCCAAGGGTAGGAAACAAAACCCTAAAAGTTCAATTGTTTCTAAATGATGACGTCGTTTAGCCCGAATACCGAGCGTCCTGCTTGAAGAAGAAAGCAAGGACACGCAAAGACCACGCTGTCAGTGACACTAAAACGAAAGGGACCCGCACGCGTTCGGGTGCGTTACCAGAGCAGATCCGTCACAGTCACAAAAATCTTCGTCTGTCATTTATGAGGCAGACCTCTGGCGGCCGTTCTAACATTATTTGTCACGTGCGGGAAACGCTTTTTGCACGCGACCTGGTGATTCTTGTGTTTATGGCCTTCAAAGAAATACGAACGAGCAGAGGAAACTAATCTTCTTCGGTCGACTTTTGTGCGCGGTTTTTAAACTATTATATAACTTACAATTAAACAATTTTTTGCATATTAAACATTTCAAAATAATTGCGTGAAAGTTGTAATAAGAAAACTGAACTCAAATTCCTGGTTGGTAGTGTGGCCCGTAATTCGCTTGGAATACTCATAATTAACTAGAATACCATCAATAAAAATTTCGAAGAACTGAATACAATCCAAAACTAACTTCAAAGGGCGATAAGCAGTTTCAGAAGAAATTAAATCAATTTTGTAAGAGAAAATTAATTTTTTTTTTTTAGAATTATGGTCATTTGCATTTATAGGTAACAAAAATAAGAAAATTGTAACTAGAGTATTACTTCTTTGAGAAAATAACATAATCGTTTTTATTTAATTTTTGTGTTGTATCGATTCAAAGGCAGGAAGGGAATTTAAATTTTTATGACTGATGAAAATTAGTAACGAGCTTTAACTAAAATGAGTATATCAAGATCCTTCTTGCAACTTGAGATGTATTCCCGTATAAAACCCAGTAAGACCGGTCCCTGAGGCAGACAGTCAGGCAAAAAGTTAATTAATATTACCTTTAAGTGCAAAAAATACATAAAATTCTGTAATTACATAAGTAAGAATACTTGTTATTTTACAGCAAATTTTGGAAGAATATTTTGAAGAGTTTTCTGTTAAATAATTCTTGAACACTCAGCCCCGCGTATTTTGAGGCTGTGTGTATCTTCAACGTAAGTGAAGGTCGTGTAGTGAGCCCTAGAATGTTCCTACGTATGAGTTGCAGAGCCGAGAAAGGCCGCGGGAGGCAGCGCTGGGTGGGCGACGTCACGCCCCGTCTGACCGGGGCGCGCGTGACGAGGCCCCGCCCCGCCCACGCCGCCGCCCAGCGCCATCACGGCCAAGGCCTGGCAGCGGGCGCGGGGGCGCGGATCCGGGAGCGGACCCGTTGCCCTCTTGGCCCCGCGCGCGCCACCCGGACGGCGAGCCCCAAACCCGCCACGGCCCCAACCGCCCCGCCCAAACCATCCTATCCTGCCACGACCCGGCTCGATTGCACCTGAAGCGAAGTCCGCTCCGCGACAAGGCTACCCCCTCATCCGATTTGAAGTCCTCCTCGCCTCGCCCCTTCCTCTCCACGAAGGCTCCGCTTTTCATTCTGCCCTCTGACCTCCTGCGATCCCTTGCGCCCGCCACCGCCCCTCAGTCTGCCACCGCCCCGCAAAGCCTCTTGCGTCCGGCGAGAAAGAGTGTCTTGCGTCTCTCTATATAAAGCTGACTACCACATGCATTTGGATATTCATTTACATTGCAACAGTGAAAGGCAGCCTCGCATCATATCAAATCGCATCGTGTCAAATCTGCAAGTTTAATTTCTTCGGAAAAATTTGAATCTACCATATTTTCGTATGATTTATATTCTATCCATTGTTATACGGTGCAAATTTGTTTTAAATGTATTTCTTGGGTATGTGTTTTTAAATTAATTATTGTGATAAATATTTTAACATGATTAGTTAAGTATTTAATATGTTGAGAGAACGAAGGAAATGAAGTTCATCTGTTTAGTAGTAAGCTTTTCCGCTAGTGTAAAAAAATTAATTATTTATAACTTTAAATCAATATTACTCCTGTTTTCATTTTTTGTTTCAATTCTCAAAAGTATGTATGTAAATAATTATGCATTATTACTACTTATTTGCATCATCAAAAATTTAAAAAACCTACCCGTTGATACTATTCAATAAATTAAGTTTATTAATTAGTATTCCTGTAGTCTGAAAGCACATTCACAATGAGAACGCCGGCGGCGACGCGAGGACATAAATATGCTTTGTTAATATAAAAATAAACGTGTAATTATTAATTAACGTGAGCGTAAACGCGAAGAAGCCCTGTCGTAGAAATAATAACCTGTACATACCATAATTGCTTGACTCATGAAGTAATAACAATGAAAACAATCGTACGACATTAAAGAAACTGGGTGCGTTCATGCTAGAAAGACGACTCCTTGTTACATGGGCGTGATGGTTTTTTTTTTTTTTTTTTTTTTTTTTTTTTTTTTTTTTTTTTTTTTAATTTATTGTCTACCTGTTCAACATACATGTTTTTCAGGGATGTGAATACAATCATATATAACTTTTGGATTATTTCCTAACTGTGGGTGCCCTAGACGGATGCGTTAAATGTTTTTGGTTGTTATTATTATTATTAATTTAAATTATTGCGGCAGTAGATTGAGAGTACAGAGAATGATCGTTGATAAGATTGTTCGATGAAGGTTATATTATTTGAGGCCCATTTTCTGCTATTTTATGGTGGTCTGAATCTGTCTTTAGGGAAGCGTGAGTTGATTCGTAAGTTCGGTTCTGCTGTGCGTCCAAGGTTGAAAATGGAGGTGCTGGCGTGATGGGTGATTGTGTGGGGCGTTTCATAAGCAACAACAGCCACTTATTCTCCCACAGAAAAATTGCGTTGCCCTTTCAGCGCCAGTGCGAAAAATTGCTTACTTTGAAACTGCTTTGGTCAGCTTTTGCTTGTTTTATTTTTCACTTTTATTACAGTTTATATTTTGTACAGAGCATTGGTTGGTTACTTCAGGCTTAAACTATCGCCCATTGAGAGGCGCGAAATTGGTTTCAGACCTCGACGCAATATTTCTATAAAGAGCATTAGCTTCTGCGATGCGAAAACGCTGGCGTTGTTTTGATGTTGATACGGTACGCGAATGTCTTTTATTTTTGAACCGTGTCAACATAAACTTTATCGGATACGCTTTGGACTTTATGCTTGGACTTTATCGGTTACGTCCAATGTTTGTGTTCATACTCGTGTATAATCTTCTGAATGGATCGAATAACACGGCACCGACATTTTGTTTACATTCCTTTTACGTTTCATTGCGGATTACCCTTAACTCAATTCTTTTCTGGTATATTTGAAGAGGTTTCTTTCATGTTGTTTAGTCATAAGAAAACTTTAACGTGTAAATCACTTCTTGAGCTATCAGTTATTGTAAACTAAATATCTGAATAACAGGATGTTCAATTGAGACAATGAAATGCTCACTGTATCCAGTATTGAGAAAATACGGTATGGACACCAAAGCATATACAAATTACAACATGCATTGCATTGTCTCGGTAAGATGCTATTAACGAACTTTATGGTAACATAGACACGACATTTTCCTAGGAAGAGTCATAACCCTTCGTTTCTCTGCTGTCTGTTGCTGCAACCCTAGCTTTGGAATGTGCCTGTGCCCGGAATTCGCTTCCTTCAACGATCCCCTAACGGTAACACGCGATGCGAAGTAGGTTCGAAGGACTCCCACGCAGGAAGGCAGCTCCGCACTTGCTCGATCGCGCATCTGGCGCGCGTGAAGCAACGACAGCCACGCCCTCCCGATAACAACTGGTCGTAACTTGGAACGACGAGGCCTCTGTTGGGTCATAACTCTAAACAGGGGGCGGCGTCTGTTCCCTTAGCGGCGGCACTTTGGTGAAGGCCACTTGGAGAAGGTGACGCGTTGGCCGAACGACACACGCGCTCTGCAAGTGGTCCCTTTGTGCTCTTTCTTAGCAGCCTCCTGCTAAGAGATTTGACAGTTCCGCTTTTGTTTGTTGCTGGGGACAAGAAAGTTGATTTCAACTGCTTTTTCCTGTCATACTGGAGGAACGAAACTCGAAAACTCGTAAAAATGTAATGTTTGTGCCACACTCTTCTGAATGTATTTTAAACATTTCCTGATGAAAATGGTTAGGGAAGACACACAACTGAAGTTAAATTCAAGCTTCTGAAGCACTGGAGAGTAGTACTTGGACTTCGCTCAATTGTGCACCAAGAGTCATGGTTTACGCAAGTGTCCTATTCAGTTATCAATTACATGCCATCGTCCTTGGAAGGTCTTATTAGAATACATTTATGTAATCCTCGTATTGAATTCTCGGGTTATATTTCATGAACTATCAATTGCTGCAGTATTACGGGAAGAAGTGAGTGGATAAATAATTTGACCCTGACCGCATTATTTTTACATATTGTCTCATCTCTTTTCTGCGCGCGTAAAAGAATTAAATTAAAGACTCAGGCGCCTTGGGAGTACGAACGTCCAATGCCGGACTGTCCGTCGGGCTTTTAATAACTCGGTACGTAGAGCACTTGTCGCACCACTTTGCGGCCATCCTTGAAGCGTCTTTGTAAGCTGTCATTATTCAAGTCTTCCGCTACCTCCTAGCGGCCTGTCGCTTCCCCTCTCCTCTCCTCTCTTCGCGCGAAGGCGGACTGGGCGTCGTGTTACGCAACCGCGCTCCGAAGGAGAGCCGCTTTCTGCCCGTTGCATCATCCTCCCGATCCCCGATCTCATTTTCATCTTGTGCTCGTCCGGGAAGGGAAGCAACCGAAACTCCTGAGGTTGTCTCTTTCATCACCCCGATGCCTGACAATTATGTCTGTACTTATACCGACAATTTTTTGAAAGTGATTTGGTTAGTACCATTTCATCCTAAACAACGTCTTTATCTTCTACACTTGGTTGAGTACGCATTAGATGTCCTCAGATGAGATAAAATAAACCAGAGATTATATGTAGAAAATAACATTTAGAAAGAAAAAAATCTTCGAACCGATCTAAGTCGGGAAGACGTACGTGGCAGTAATCAGAGGGTTATCTTTTCAAATTCTGCATGAAGTACGGATGTTTTCAACATACGAGTGTGCTGAGGAAATCAAAGAGAAATTTCTTATTTATTTGACGTCATGATGACAATGAAATTATCAAACAGGTGAATCGAATTAAAAATTAATTTTATATTTGGTCGACAACGTACCATCAGGGGTATGACACCTAAAAATTAAGAAGTGGGATTATTTTAACTCTCTCATAAAAAAGACGTTCCGCTATAAAAGACAATGTTTCTATTCTCCCCCTCAAACACCTTACGATCCGCGACATTAACACTCTGTCCGCTTTGAACAATCCGTTTCGTTTGCACACACACGCCCTTGTTCTGTGGGAGGGGCACTATACTAGAGCCCGAGCAATTCCCAGCGCTTGGCTTCGCTTGGCTTCGTTGGGGCTGCGCCTCGCGCGCCGGGCGGCGACGCGGCGGCTTCCGCAAACACGCGCCCCGCAGCCGCTTGGGAAAGCGCCAACCCCCCCGCCGGTGTTTGCCGTGTTATTCAACACTCGTCTCTTGATTGCTTTTCCGCGCCGCGCCGGCGTCGCAACGGGCCCGGGATCTCCTCCGGGCGGGTGAGGAACGACTTCCCTATGGGAGCGATTGGTCTTTCGCGCTGCCGAAGCGGTGGGAATCCAAGGCGGTGAAACTACGAGCGGGCGCCCGACACTTTTATGCCACGGTGTTCTACTTGGCATTCGCCTGCAGCTACGGTGTGTAACTTCTTGGGCTACTTTACGAGGAGCCTGCATCGGAGCACGCAGTCATGCAGGCAAGGGCCTCGGGTGCAGGTTACGAAACTAAAGTAGTCGGCACATCTTACGAGCACTGAAATTACTACCAATTTGAGTAGGAAATGCTTTGGTTGAGTACTGCTATTAATAAATATTTTGTGGTTAAATAACAAAAAATTCCACAACGATGCTGCATGTTTATTCTCATTACATGTTTTTCTATTTTAATTGGTTTTTAAATACAGTATTTTTTGCATGTAATACCACTACTTGCATATCTCAAACCAAATTAAAAACAGAAATTTTTATTGTAAGTATGAATCTTGCCACATCTAACACAAGAGAAAAACATGAATAAGTGCTAGATTCCTCCAACCGGACTCCTGACGCAATCATCTTCTACAGCACATCCACTGTGAATTGACGCGGCAGTCGCCTGGTACCAGTAGCAGCAAGTAAATATTTAAATACCAAGAAACGCTGCCCAACAAACATAGAAGAGAGATTGCTTTCAAAAGTGTCAATGCGGACTGAAGAGAGGCGAGAACGATAATTTTAACTGTATTTTACTTCGTTTACACTTCACACATGCTTCTAAAGTTGATTGTTCAAATTTTTTAAAGAAATTGTTATGAAATTTTCTCTAAGTTCTAAACAGTTTTCCCGAACTTGATATGATCTAACAATAACTTTCAGGTGCTTTTGGTGTCTCAAACAACAAACGTTACATCTGGCAATGTTTTCAACCTATTGTTATTCACAAATATAGAGACAGTGGCTGATATATTGCCATCGTTTTTGATGTCATGTTAGGGGAACTTTAACAATGCTGTCTGAATCACGTTTCATACGAGTCAAAAATTTCGGGGGGGAAATTATGATGTAATAGAAGATACTTTTTGTTTGCTTCCCTGCATTTAACTGTAATTTTTTAAATCAACGTTTTACTACATCTACGAGTAACTTTTCACATGTACTTGAGTCTTAACGAACTAGAGATTCTTATTCATCATTAACACTTGCTCATGCACACTCCCCCCCCCGTAGGTCACGTATTTATCGTAGTGGAGAACATGGTGCTCTTGGGCAGAAGGTTTTCGTGCTCCCAATGTACTCTCAGTGCCCAGCCTCCACTTCCCTCTGGAAAGGCGTGTATATAATTCGTGGACCGTATTTATTTTCACGTACACGATCGAGAATTTATGAGAACAAGCGCCCGTTCGCTGAGACGGTGGGGGGGGGGGGGGTCCCGTTAGAACACGCGGTGCGCGGTTTATCAAAGTAATCGCCCGCGTGACAGACAGCCACGAATCGCCTGGCACCTCCAGCCTCTCGAAGCGGTGGGAAGACGCTGCCCGGGACAGAGAGCAGTTGAAGGAGCGGAGGCGGCGGAGAGACCGCCGGCTGCTCGGAATGGAACGGCTGCTGCGGCTGGCTGCAAAAGTCACGCGAGTGGCCTTCGGGGCTGGGGCGTGAAACGATTGCCTGATAGTCGGTCCCATAATCCAAGATTGTTGGCATTTAATTTTTTGGATACGTGTTGATAGGCATGCGTAGATTTTGGCAAGATGTAATATTTTTAAATATCGAATACTCGAAAAAGTGAACTAATTTGTAAAACAAAATACGTTTGCCACTTGAATTTTCCAACTACGTAGTATGTAGGTAAACTATTGCATACAATTAGTTGAAGGATCAAAAATAGATTCACGACAGGTAATCTTTTAAAGATTTTTTTTTTGGCACATCACAACTTTTCTCGTACTGTTCTTCTTCAAGTTTGTGGCGTACGGTGGGAGGTATAAAAACAGCTGATCTTTAGAATCTATTGCTACATCCGTCCCGTGTTTTTAATCTTGCTCAGCCACACACCGCATTGAAACCATTGAGAATGTCGGCAGTGCTCCATCCTTGGCTGGTCCGTCTTTCGGTTTGCCCGCTGCGACCTTTGGCGGTCCGAGGAGGAAGCGCGTGGCGCTGCGCCCGTCGCCCCCCCCCCGCCCCCGCACGCTCTCTGCGCGCGCCAGCTGAAGGCCGACGACTTTCGATCGGCGCGGGCGCCCACGGCTCGGCCCACGGCTCGGCCCCGCCGCGCGCGCGCTGACTCACGTACTGAGCGTTCAAGTCTCCGGAGACTCCGATGCGCGGCGCGCCACGAACCTCCGCACCTGCTCGACATGCGCCCTCTACCACGACGACTCTGGTCTCGTTCTCAGCGCTCGCTGGCAAGTGGCCCCGCCCCGCGACAGACACGTTGCTGACTCGCGGCGAAGGGGTACTACTTTGAAAGTTACTTTTACGAAAAGATGGCATTTCTATTAGTAATATATGCGAACAAATTTGATATGTTACAATAAAAAAATAGATTTTTGAGGTCTTAGAATAGACTAAAATATGTTTACCTTTTTGAAGTATTAGTTTCAGACACAATTTAAAATGTAATTACCAACAATACCTTGATTGAAGCAAGTTTTAGAGCTCAAATCAAATACTTCTGACAAAAAATAATGCAACACTCTGAGAGAGCCTGATCAGAAAACAAGAGGACATTGGCGGCATTTGTTTTGTAAAATGGGAATACGGTATGAGAAAACGCATGTCGGATACAGTATTAATGAAATGCAATTCTTTGGAAATAAATCCTTCAACCATTCATAAGCATGAACGGTTGTAATTGCAGAGTGGGACTTTCTAGCGTCCCCTCACAAGCTGAATTTATCTGACGAGACAAAGGTTCCGTTTACCTTATCTATTAGCACATGTCACGACATACTCTTACATTACTTTTCCCATCAACGCTCTCTGTCTCCGAGTGTGAAATATGCACTGGGCGTGAAACCTCAACAATGGCCGCGCACTTTCGTGTCTGATATTCTCACCCCGTGAAAATCGCGTTGCCTCGCGGGAGCCGCGATGCGAGAGGGGGCGGGGGCGGGGGCGGGGGCGGGGGCGGGAGGGCGTGCCCGACGCGCGGGAGCGCCAGAAAGCGTAACGTCGCCACGCTCCCCCTCCCCCTCCCCCCCCCGCCCCGCCAGCGTCGCCGGCTGCGGGCGCCGCCGCACGGAAGCCGCCGTGGAAAGTCTCCCGGCGCAGGCAGCCCCATCCTCATTAATATGTAGGACGGTGGCGCACGAACTCCCGCCGGGAAGCTTATGTACGTAACACTGCGGGGGGGGGGGCGACCGGTAGCTTCGGAATTGCGTTCCGGCTTGTTTCTTGTTGAAGAGGCGTTCGGAATCTTTTTCAATGGTTCCTTTGGGAAGACGAGGTGTTCATAATCCTTCTAAATAGTTCTTTCGGAAAGATTAAAAGAATCGCTTCCTAGAAAAAAATATGTTGTGAAGTGAATTATTTAGGTGACCAAAACAGCATCGGGTTATTTTTAAAAGCTTATGTCTGAACACTAATTTATTGAATGAATTCAAGAATCGCTGGTTTCATATAGAAGAGGCTTTCCAAATCCTTCTCAATAGTATTTTCAGAAAGATTAAAAATTATCGTTTTCTAGCATCAAATATTGTTTTGGAAATGTTGGTTGTAATTCAAGGCAACTATATGAAGTTAATTCTTCATAAGACATAAAAAGCTACCAATGATATTCTTCGGGTATTTTTTTAATGTTTGTGACTGGACATTGAGACTTATTGATTGGGTTGAAGAAGCGCTTGAATTGAGGGTTATTCTCTTAGACCAATCGGTTATCGATAAACGTCATTAAAGAGTCGTAAATATTGCCTCAAAAGGTTTATCGTAAATCTGTTAACTTAGAATATATTTTCCTGGCTCCATTTCAAAGAGAATGATACTCCGTTGAGAGGGGCATGAGAAAACATAAAAAATTGCGAATAGAAATAGTAGAAAATATTAGTAAAAATGAAGGGAAAGTTCGTAATAGCGGTGCCCTGCGAAGAAGAATTTTGAAAAATAATGCTTATATTATTATCGCGAGATGTTGATCTACCTAGCCAAAAGCACGTAGAGCTTCGCAATCGTTGCTAATGCAGTTCTGCACAGTGAAAAACTACCGGTAGTAACCGCTAGCACGGGAGAAAGTTGCAATACACTTCGTCGGTTTAAACGCGGAAGAGAGAGACGGAAAGAGATCTTTTTACGCGAGCAGGAGCGTCGAGAAAGGGTCGTAATTTCTCACGCCACTGCCGGCCACCATCGGATGTTCGTCGCGCGGTGTGAACGGCAGATGCTACGTTTTCCCGCGATGCCGACGCCCGCCCCCGGCGCCCGCCCCCCGGCGCCCGCCCCCGGCGCCCGCCCCCGGCGCCCGCCCC
Source organism: Gryllus longicercus (assembly GCA_038098605.1). NCBI lineage: Eukaryota > Metazoa > Arthropoda > Insecta > Orthoptera > Gryllidae > Gryllus > Gryllus longicercus. The sequence goes on along the minus strand of JAZDUA010000125.1, from coordinate 983,484 downwards.
CGGCGCCCGCCCCCGACGCCCGCCCCCGACGCCCGCCCCCGACGCCCGCCCCCGACGCCCGCCCCCGACGCCCGCCCCCGACGCCCGCCCCCGACGCCCGCCCCCGACGCCCGCCCCCGACGCCCGCCCCCGACGCCCGCCCCCGACGCCCGCCCCCGACGCCCGCCCCCGGCTCCAGTCGCTCGCGCGCACGAAACCTCTTGATGACGAGCGAACGCCGATGCAAATGCACGGAGGCCCCCTGCTCTCCACGGTGCTGCGCACTACTCGCCCGGGTCGCGTTTTGCTCGCTCCCTCGCCGAGCCTGGACTGGCCTGGGCTGTCGCTTTACCGCGAGGCGTTGTCTAGCCAAGGATTTCTACTTCGGCGCGTGTAGTACCGAGTCGAAATCAGAAATCGGTATTTAAGCAGGTTGAAATGGTGATGTAAGCAATCCTATTTTAATTTCTTTTCAACTAAATAATTTTTTTTCATGTTCCTAAGAATTTTTGAGAATAAAGAGTGAAAACTTCATTATATTGTGTTGCCTTTTACATAAACGTGATTAGTCATCAATTTGAAAATACAGTAATTAACACACATTTCAACACTGCATTAAATTGAACTTTAGTTGTAATAATTTGAAGACACTTAAAATACAAAAGTATCGCACTCAAAGACGATTGTTCTTGTTACGTTATTTTAAATAGCAATTTAGCATTCCGCAATATTATTTATATTTTCACAATAATATATTTACATATCGTATATAATGAAATTAAAATTATAGCGTACGCTTCTTCAAAAAAAAATATTATTTCTAGAAAATTTCAGAAATTATAATTTAGTAGTGTTTTAAAGATTTGTCCTCTTTGTTTACGAAGAGTTTTAAATTGATTTTCATCGAAATTTGTGTTCTTTCTGTCTCTAGGTAGCATTTTATAAACACTCGTACACAAAGGTCTTCCAAACAAAGATGGATTTGTCAGACCCAATTTTTTGAAGTGTTTCTGATTTGATCATCGGATTTTTATACTGATTATTACCTCTACATAAATTGTATGGAAGTGGGGGATCTCTTTCCCTTACTCAAGAGACCTCAAACAAAATTACAAGTGTATATTGTTTTTGGTGATCCTCTGGAAAATTTATCAAAAGTATCAATGACGTAGTGTGTGAAGCTTCGCGGAAATATTTGCGGATATACACTTCCGATTTGAGGAGTTACTTTTCAAATGTATTTAGTAGAAATTAGTTCAAAATTTTGAAGCGTATTTTTTTTCTAATTCCAACATAGCAAATTTCACATCCTTTTAAGGTAAACATAGGAGTATTCCAAGATGTGAATTAGCGTGTTGTGTCAATGGTGAGAAGTTCCATGTGAATTGGGTTCGTTGGCGGTTGCGTACGTACCGGGGGCGGCTCGGAGCCGTACACCTCCGAGGGCGGGTAGTCGGGCTTGACGGCCACCGTGGCCAGGGAGTCCGGCTGCGGCTCCTGCTTCTCCATGGCGGCGGCGGGGGCGGCGGCGGCGGCGGCGGCGGGGGCGGCGGGGGCCGTCTGGAGCTGCAGGCGCAGGAGAGCGAGCGTGCGGTCCGGGGGCCGGGACTGCACTGGCGCGGGCGCCGCGCCGCTCTCCCTAGTAGCCCTGGCGGATGTAGGCCCCGCGCGGCCATTGGCTGCCAACGAGGCCAGCACCGCCGCCGCGAGAGGAAAGTGCGGGTGGAGGCGGCCCCGCGCGGGGGGGCCTCGACGCCCGCCCGCGCGCGGAGAAAGCGTTGGCCCGCGCCCGCGCCCGCGCCGGCGCCGCCGCCGATGGCTTTTTGTTGTTATTGTTGAGCGCCTCTTCAGACTGCCGTTGCATCTCCTTCTGGGGATCTTTGCCCTCTCAGGAAGGAGGTGCTCTCGCGGATGGTACCCACACAATGGGTAAGAGTAATCGCAATTAGTTCTACAAGTTCAACTATTAATACGTTTTATGAACAGATAAAATTGTTCATCAAACCTTGAACAACACAACTGGGTCCTTAAATACCTTTAAAAATGCTACTTATAAATATTAACTATAGCTATTGAAGGTAACTTTTGGAAATTCAAGTGGCTGAAAAACGACTTGAAATAACTTGAGATTAATCGTAGATCCTGTTTCAATATTCAGTTCCATTTTCTCTCTCCCACACACCATAAAGGAATTTTGAAAAATTTGTATTCCTCCTATTTTGGTCTTCAAACATCAAGTGGCATTTTAACTTGCTTAAGGAATAATATATTCTTACAATTTCTTGAGACGTAATGCATTATCATTAGTTACATTAAATGATCTCAAAATTTCTAACCGGTTAATATATTTTCAAATAAGAATCCAGGAAACTATTTTCCAGTTTGGATTCAGTAAACAAGAAATTATTTTTGAGAAATATGTTTATTTCTTTTAAAAGAGATATATCAATTTCTTTTTGCATAGCTGTCGTCTTTCACAGATGAAACGACTCGTCTTAATCTAATCAGTTGTAAGGTTGCGCCCAAAAAGATTCGATATGGCCCTTATAAATTTTGACTGATTTTGATAGAACACCAACTACTATGGGCCAAATAAAAAAACACTAAATGTTGATGTTATGTATTTTAAATATAACAAAAACTATAATTTTACTTGTATTTTTTTCAACAGCAAGCAATTTCCTGTTGGGCATCGTTCCATTAAGGCGATCATAGCGATCTTTGGGTCACCTCAGCGTTTAGGTCATCACAGCGTTGGTTCATTCTAGCGTTCAGGCGTACGACACGTTTTATCGTTCGATTTCTTAATGCAGTGCAATATTGCAAGCAATATAATACATGTTTTTGCTGGTCTGATGATTTTGCCGATATGAAATACTGAGGGGAATGCATAAGTTTTGCGCTCCAAGATTTAAAAAGTTTTGCTTTCGCGATTTTTCGAGAATTCTCTCTTCGTTGAGAAAAAATCGTGCTTCTCTTTATGTACGTAGTCAAAGAGGAACAGGAGGGGAACGATAACTCCCTCAGCGAAAAATATTAATTCGAAATGCGAGTGTCTACTGGTGATTTTGCATTTGTATACATTTGGCCTCCAAAATGAATGCTCTAGAGCATGACCGATTGAGGCCCCAACGGCAGCGATCCACAGTGTATCCTTCTTTGATAATTGTATCCGCTAGTGCTACGCTTTTATTGACTTCTTCTGAATTCGATCGTTTAGGAAAATTCAATCGGAAGAAAATCTGAATTTCTTAGTCCCATTTATCTCTTACACTGAGTTACCAAAACAAACATATTTTCTTTCGGAAACATTTTCCTATGCAAAAATATTTCTGCATTGTTTGTATTTACATTCCTTGCTTTTATTCCTGGGAGTTGCTACGTCAGCGTTTACCTGGACCTGCACGATGCCTTCCATTCACTGGGGACTGACGGTTACCGACAGACTGTAGTAGTTTCCAGATTCAGACTTTCTCTTCACTTTCATGATTCATCGCTTTTGTCATCATTTCCTCAAACACTCCTTTATCATGACAGAGATAATTCTTAAAATATACTAAGCAGTATATTTTCTTCAATTGCCGTACAATGAAGACTTCAAAAGATCTTCCCGCAGGTCTACATGTTGATAGTTCTCATCAAACAATCATACAATAACACGGTAGTTTAGAAAAAGACCAATTCTATCACTGCCTGTGATCCTCTCCTTTGAGCTTAATGCGAGGATGGAAATGAAGGGTTGTACGGAAGCACACAGACATTTCTTTACGTCTCTGCAGGTGAATGATTGGAAAACTGCTAATGAAGTACATAGTGAAGAACGGTATCCACTATCTGTTCCTTTACAAATATATCTACTATTACCTTCTAACTATTAGCTGCTTATTCTGTAATGTTATTTTCTTCGCAAATTGCTACTCGTGAGAAATTCAGTCAAAATAATTTCACAATTCGTATATCCCACAAAATTACTTGAACCTTAAGTATTTCAGGTTTCGAAAATATTCACAGTAATCAACAGATCACACTTATGAAAATAATTGCTGCAACAGTGAAAAAGTTTAAAACTGAAACGAATTTGAACTTTTTTGACATCCAGTGCTGGAGGGGGAGGGATCTAAAAGATGTAATAGTAGAATGTTCAAAAAGAGAAATCATTTAGACGATTGCGGCGGAAAAATGTAGTTCGTGTCCCGTGATGGACACAGAACTGTGGTTTGAAGCGTCGTTTTCGAGTTATGCATGCTGTGCGTAACGTGTTGTGCGGGTTGCACATAAGCCTGCTGGTTGCCTTCTACAATAATATGCAACTTCTAAATTGTTTCGTCGATGCATCGGGGGGGGGGGTTCCCTCCCCTCTAATGACAGGGAGAAGCAATGATCTAATAAGTGAACATTTCTAGAATCTTCGAGACTTAATCGTTCGGACTCGTGTACAAGTTAACATCGCGCAAGGTAATTTAAAGATGGCATGACATCAGAATTCGGGCCCTAGGGATTGCTTACAGACTTATTCGATTCATCGACAATTCAGTGCGGTGACACGATATGATAGGAATTCTGGCTTTCCTTTTTACTCTTTTGTGCGAAAACATCTCTTCTTTGGCAACGACAACCAACGACATTATTCGATAAAAAATAAACAATCAATAGTAATATTTACATTCTTTAAAATAAAAATTAGTACTTCTATATATTTACTAAAAATGAGATATGTTCCTAACGCGGGAAAGAACTGTCAACCACCACTTCATTCGAACCTTAGACAGTCAGTTGAGGTTATGCAGGATATTATTACTTCGCATGTGTTCAGTTTGTTGATGCTAATGCATTTTTATTGATAGCAGAATTAAAAGTATTGAGCACATAATAATAACGTAATATAGTTAGTATTACATAACATAATCAGAATGGTATTTTAGAATATTCTTAATCCCAATATTGTTGGCAATAAGTTATTTATTTCATAAATATCTTAGTAAATTATTTCATAGATATTTATTATTTGTATCAAAGAGTAAAGAAACAGGCCTTCAATTTTAGAACGCCCTAGGAAAGATGAGAAGGAAAATATATAAAGTCGACTGCCAGCGAAAGCGACGCTTCCTTAACGTTCGTCCGCCGAGAGCCTTCGCGCTCTCCGCGATCAGCGGCGATTAATCGGCGCACGGAACACTTTCGCGTGGGCCCTCGCTGCTCCCCCGCGCGCCCTGCGACGGGCAGAGGGTGGAATCGTTGACCACGTTGGCACTCGTCGGTAGAACAAGTACCACGATGCTTACAAGGTGGTGTATCTCGTCTCAAAAAACGCTGCATGGTTAAACACTTTCAATTTTCTCAAAAGATTTAATAAAAATTACAATTTAGAAAAGTTTTTGTACTTTCAATGCATCAAAAATAATTTACGACAAATACGTGGAAATAAGTGTTATGTGAAAACGTGTTATAATATGTGGTAATAATATGTTAATAGGTTAATAACATGCTAAAATATGTTAAACGGAAGAACAGTTATATTGGCTCATGACACGAATGTTCTTTGCAAAAAATAATAATAAATAGTATGACTTAAGATGTTTTAAATTGTTTCGAAATAACAAATGTATAGTAAATTTAAAAAGTGTTTGTTTAGTTTTGCGCTTCAAACAGGCAATTACATGGCCACTGAAAATTAATAAAACACAATTGGCTGATTTTAAGGTAAAAATTTTTGGGTCTCTCAGATTAGATTTCTTTCAAATTCAGTCAGCCTTCATGCAAATCGTTGCGTATATTGTGCGATAGAAGTCTCGCATTGGATACGGCACAATATGCTGGCGAAGCGCATCCTACAGTACACAGACTTTTAAATTGCAGAAAAATTTACAAATAATAATCAAATGCCAGTTACGTGATTCATACGAGTCTCTCTTCATCGAGTTTGGAATCTTACCATCGCCTTGCCTATTTATGTGTATGAAACTGTATTTTTTTGACAAAACTGGCTTGATTAGGAGTGAGAACATTATGCAATACGTATATTTATAAAACAAGCGTTGTAGGAATCATATTAGTTGTCAGTATCAACAACTTACGTCAAAAATCCACATACGACAACACATTTTCAAATATTGCAAACAATTAAAATTGATGCACAACTTTAGTTGCCAAGTACACTTATTTTCTGCTGAATATCTTTTTTATAAAATTATAGACAATATTGACCATCAAAAAATATTTATTTTAAGAATGTTACAGTAGTTTACCGTTGTATCGTACAATTTTAAAAAAAATAAATGTGCCTGAAATAAGTAATGAACATCAACTACTGGGCTGTCTCGATCAAAAGTTTCGTCCAGCTTCCTCATCCATTGAGAAAATGCTGTTATGGCCCCTTTGCTTCTGGACATAAACGTACCTTCACTACAAAGACGTTTTATTGAGCTCATCTTGTCTTGGTTACGGTAGGAGTAGCGCCTGGGGCGTGGGATGCTCTTTTGTTAATAACGCAGTAAAAATAAATCCGTAGTTTGTTTACCAATGCACGTAAGTTTTCTACAATTTGTTACGGAAAATGTCTAGTTTGAATATATTGCTAGGCTGGCTTTGTTGGCACTTTTGTTCATCATTCAGCTAAGTATGGGAAACGGGTTAGGAAGAAATTGCGTAGCACAAGAAAATGTGCCCAGATTCTAATTCTCCCCCACATGTTGCATAGAGTTTCTACTGTTCTTTGAAGGAAATAAATTGAATAAATGAAATCAAATGTATATTCAGCTATTGTGACTTTCATTTTCTTAATTTTTGAAACGTTTAAAATAAGCAAGAAATCTCATCAAACCTTCTCTCAAAATTAATCGGAAAAATTGAATTTCAAGGATCTAGATATGCACTCAAGATTTGAAACCAGAAATAATTATACCAAAATTGCTTTTTGATTTTTCTAGAAAATAAATAAATTTAAAAAACATATTATTGCTGAATGGTGTAATAGAAATCAATTGCTTTAAAGGGAAGCTGTGCGTTAAAGTGAAGTTAATATTGGATATTTTACAAGCTTCATTTATTAAGTAATATTGGATGAACTGTATCACCCTCACAATGAATGTAGGCGTTTGAATTGCACAAACACGTGAAACTCGTAAAGCCCACGATACAAATACATAATACTATTTTCGACGCGCAAGCACGCAAAAAGTATTTTATGTGTCAGAGTTCAATCATCATTGTAAATTGTCTTTTTATAACGCGCTACCGATAGATAACAGTTTATGACAATTTATAAGAAACCATCAACACTAAATCCTGTAAGTGTGGTCATGTTTGATGGGGTATGACTCCACAGTCCTACACAAAATATATTAAGGATGACAAAACGTAGGCAGACTATGACAAAACAGATTACTGCAACATACGTTATAATCGCCAGGAATCGTGATGTTGTTATGTCTTAAAACCCGGCTTTAGTGACCCACAGACCCCCCAAGTTTTATTGGCACGTGTGGGGACACAAGTTTTGGGGTCCCTCCCACTCCGTAGTACGAGAGTTCAGAAAACTGCAAAAACTTCAAAATCTATGTAGCCGGAGAGATGGCTCAGGGCATCAACGGATGTCAGACCCTCTGACCAGGAGGCCCTAGGTTCGAGTCCCGACGATGGAAGGATTTTCGACACTCGGCCTGACAGATAGGTCAACTCCCGAAGCTGCCTCAGTGCGAATCCTAGCGATAGGTAGTTTCTCCGATTAACACCAGGCGAATGCCGGAGCAGTATCCTAACAAACCGCCCACGGGCCGCGCGCGATCTTTCCTTCCCCTTCCTTGTCCTACCTTACATACACACTTACACCGACATGCACTACAATACCGCACATGTCGGGGGACCGGTTGGGAGCTCAGAGCTTATCCTGGCTGGGGCGGTGCCCCGCTGGTGGGAGATACCTGGTTGGGGAAACCCCGCTAGCCGACGGTGGGTCGGCGCCGGATCTCGCCATCCAGCGGGGAAGACCACAACCACCTCCCGAGGAAGAACGTGCCCTACACTTGTGGGACTAATGACGATAGTATTGACGCGCCCAGGATCACAATCAATTAATCGAAAGCTATGTGAAGTTCAACTGAAGGAAAAACAAAGTATTCGATCGTCTTCGGTTTAATCCAAACGCTTATCGCAAACGATTTTCGACACTAGCTTGTCAGCTAGGACGAATCCAGTAGCTGTATGAAAGAGAATTCTACCTAATTACCCTAGCACAGAACTGGACCTCTTGAGCTGCAACGCACAGTTCAGGGGTCCTTCCGTGTAGTAAATTTTACTTTCAAAACAATAATTTACAACCTGCGGAGTTCTTGTACAAGTCCAGTTATTCCAATTCCGAGAAGTCGTGAATAAAACAAGGGACACGATTTGATTAACTGATATATTTTACTTCTGCTACTCTTAAATGAAAACCGTAGTCAAATACTCTCCGGAATCCTTTTTAACAATATAGCAACATAGTCAACTGAGCAATTTCTATGAGGAAAAAAATGACGTGCCAGATGCGCAAAGGCTGCGTAATGGCAGTTTTATTAATGGCAAATTTGACCCAATTATCGATATATCACCAAAACGTTTTCGATGTCGATGACAACAATGACCAAAAACATAAATACTTTAAATACGATAAAAAATGTTTTTCTCATCCTATTTCCATTTAAATTATTGTACTTAAATGAGTTATATTTTATTGTCCGGTCACGTATAAATAAAATTTTAAAAACAATCTTTATGGAATGTAAAGAAAGAATTTTTATTTCTGACCTTTTGTATCTACCCATGCATCATAATAGATATTTTGTTAAAATTATAATAAAGTGAGACATCCTGTACAAACTCCCAAACATAACTATAAAAATATCTCTCCGTCTGGGCATCGTGTACAGTGATGTCTGCACCCGCTGGTTTTGAACAATTCAAAAAAAAGTTTCTTGAAATTCTATTTATATCAGGAGAATTTTTTGTTCTCGTCGATTCTGGAAACATCGACGATTCTGGAAAAATATATCGAACTGAAGAAAACATCAAACACACAACACCGACTTTTTCGCCATTCCTCGTTGCGGTAGTCGTGCAATCGCTAAACGTTATTTCCCATAAGACCCACGGAAGAACCATAACTCTCAAAGAAATATTGTTTAAAATCATAAAAATGTATGGTGCTCTGCCAGTTGATTATTACAGCTGTTACGTATTCTTCGCGTGAGGTAATGGAAGCGAAAATAATGAAGCCCGGCTGCCTGAGCCAGCGTTCTTCGTTCCGCTCCAGCATCAACGCAATCGATCTCCAAAAGGTGAAAGAACTTTGATGTAATTCTCGACGAGCATCTCATCGCTTTGACTATCAAATGACGAATCCTCTTTCGAATAAACTGTGTGATGAGTTTCCTTAAAGTGTTACAAGATACGCACGAAAGCGGGAAAGGAAATTGGGGTGCGATTAAATGGCCTATTATGAGAAAAGTTCTCCAGGCCACTAAATCGCGTAAGTGAGTAATTACCATATTAATTGTTTGAGAGGGTTTTATAGTGAAGGATGGAGCAGTTGCCGTTATCATTACTGCTTATTACTCCTAAAATTAGGTGAACTTATCATATATCATTATATCAATTTTCATTATTTGATAAAATATAAATATTTTTATTTATCTTCATTCCAAATGAAAGTAACACATATTTGTAGTACTTTTGAAAATTTAATTTCTCTTCTTATTATTTATGATTACAAAAACAATCTTTATATTTACAACACTATGGATTTTTGTTCAGAAAGAAATGTGAGCCTTCCACTGAACCAAATTTCGTGATTTTTAATTTTTTTGTTTTCAAAACGGCGACGATTCTGTAAAAATATATCGATCTCAAGAAAACAGCACTGAAGTGGGTCCTAGATGTGTGATTGGTTGTAATTAACGTTTTTTAGTATAAATGTTAAAGTATAAAGACTTAAATTTAAAATAACCAACTCTTGTCCGCCATCATTTATTAATTTCATCGTTTGGTCGAGTTGCAATCGATCTGTGGAAAGGAGATGAGGTTCTGTTGTCTACCGCGAGCAACGAGGTCATTACGAAGCGAAGATGGCGAGTTTTTTCTTTCGAAGATCAATATTTTTAAATGCAAAGATTATTTAATGTATACAAAGGCAATGTTCAGCACTCGTTTAAAATTCGTGTTCTTTTACAAGAAATGCCAGTGATTATAATTATTTGTGAAGTATTACATTTTTAAATGCAGGTGGATAGTACGATTTTCTGTTGTAGTACGCTAGCAAATAGATATCCTGTGCAAATAGTGCTGGTCGTGTTATTTAGAAAAGACTTTACTCAAACAGCAACAACAGTGCTGCTATTTTTAAAGCAAAAGAGCTTCACCTTGTGGTTGATGACGCTCTGTCGAAGGCAGGTGCCCGCGCCGCGCGCCCTCTGTTGCGGTCGGCAGGAGGAAGGCGCCCGAGCGCCAGTCGCTCTCTGGGCCGCACTGGCTGAGGCCGCCTTCCCCGTCCCTTCATCCGCGTACGCCAGCAGGTGGAGCGCAGCCAACGAGCTACAATGTACTACATAGAGTGGCTGAAGCGCCTCCATCTTTGAAGCAAATTGAAGCCGTGTTTTTTGCAGTCAAAGCAGCGTCCTCTGAGAAACAAAGTATTCTACACAGCGATATATACAACTCTGCCCCTGGCAGGTCTCAGCTGTTGTCGGTTTCATCCAATCGGGGGCTTGAACGTCCCCATAGCGACGTCACAGCTGATTTACGTCAAGTGCACGACTAAATAAATCGTACGCATTACGTTTGGCGCTGGTTACGAACGGTTACACCGCCCCTCGAAAGTTTTGAGTTCAAGAAACATGGCAGCCACTAGTTCGGCGAGTCTCCACCAAAAGCGGAACTCTAGGCACAGCCACTCTATACGCAGTGTATTCTCGCTCGTTGAGCGCAATCCGCCCACGATGCGTTGTGAGGCGCAACACGTATTTCGCGCGCACGTTCGTGCGTATTACGCCACCGACCGTTGGCTCGTTATGATGCGCGTTGCAGCAGCGACAAATTCGCCACATTCGTGTTGTCAGATATGTGTGGATTTCAGTCACGATTGACCACCGAATTATTACTATTCTCGGAGTATGGAGAACAGCAATAATGAAGTGCGATCTGGCACACCGACTCGGCCTACTGTCACGTTCTAGCTAAGCCAACATGATCACTTCTTTGGTTCTGACCTCCCGCCCTCTCTACCCTCCTCTCTGCAATTTCCCTCCAATTCGAATGTTTTCCAGTTTGGATCCTCTAGAACTTTCACAGGTTTGCAATCTCTGATTCGTCGAAAATTTGGCTGTCCGAAAACACTCCGCCGGACTCATCCCGTGATTTGTTGAGGACAGCATTTCCAAGAACTTTCTGTCTACTTTTTTGTTATGGTCTCGGGGCTGAATCTCCTTCTACGTGGCCTCGTAATAAAATCACAGATACGCGATTTCCTTTCTTGGATTTCTGGGAGGTGGTCTTTTTTTTAGCAATGTACTGAGTGGCTAATCTGTTAAGCTATTGTGTTCAAGGGAAGATGTTTCTAGGGAAAAATTGTGTTCTAGGGTAAATATTGTCTTGCGCCGGTCTTTGCACGTTGTTTTTAATAAATGATCCTTTTCGGGCAATGTGCGCATCTCGACACTTCGATCGGCGACTAGGAGTAAATGTGACGGGTTAATGCCCCCATTTTTTTAACCAAGGGTGCAAGGAGTCACGGGTAGAGAGTAGAGAGATGTAGAGAGATGAAGTGCGGCGAATCGAAGGCAGACGCGGTGGCAGGCATACGAACAAAGCGCGGGCGTCATCCATTGTGCAAAACAAAAACAATAGAGAGACATAGCTTGATGTCTGAGGTTTTCAAAGTCTACGTCTCAGGCAAAGTCACCCTCTAGAACACTGAACTTCAAAACTGGTCAAGCTGTGAAGCGGATGCAATGGAGATGATAATGAAGTTTATGGATCTCTTCGCCTCTAACAATAATGTGTGTTGTGCGAGACATAACAAAACATCATAATTACGTAATTTCCTTATGCACATGCGGATTTCCCCAGTTCAGTGCCCCGACAGCAAGTCAATATGTTACGGCTGAAGTCCGTAATAAGGCTAATAAGGAATAAATAAGGATAAAAATAAATGAATGTCGATGAAAAGACATTTGATTTTTGAGAAAAGAGAAAAACAAAAGACGGCCTCCCGAGTGCTGGCCAGTGGGAAACTCGATGCCCCCAAGGTGCAAAACAACGGCGCAACGGAGAGCGCAGGGGCGGCGGCGGAGCGGCGGCTGCGGTCGTGTGGCGCGCGCTGCCCTGCGCCCACGCGGAGCGCGTGATGAGTCGCTCCACTTTGCGCGAGCGAAAGCACGGGGCAGGCGGCGACGCGCAGGCCAAGCCCCGGGTCGCGGCCCCGCTCCGCCCCGCTCCGCCCCGCCCCGCCCCGCCCCGCCCCGCCCCGCCCCGCCCCGCCCCGCCCCGCGCCGCCTCGCCACGCGTCGCGCCCGGTGCAGCGACCGGCCGGCGAAGAAAGCGCTTCCGGGAGCGCACTCCCCGCCACGCCCCCCCCCCGCGCACCCCCGCTACTTGCTCTCTCGCTCCCCTCGCTTCCACTTGCCCTCCCCCGCGTTCCCACCAAGACATGCCCTGTCGGGGAATTGGAATGTCACGCCCGGAGATTCTCACATCGTTAGAGTAGGGGTGAACGCAGGGAGGGGGTGCGTCGGGAGCTTTGTGCATCCAGTGTTGAGGGGAGATGCTGTCCCGACGCGTTGAGTGACGCAACGATCTGCAAAGCTGGAAAGCCTGGAGCTCGCGCGGCTATGGTACGAGCCCAGGCTATGGGTAGATGTGTGCATCGCATCCCCGCGTACACGGATACCGCCTGATCGATCTTCTGCACCCACGGGGGTTGGCAATGAGTGGTACGCTCAGATTCCCGCTTCCAGGGCATAACCCATATCGTTAAATTACGAGTGCGTAGACTAGTAGACCACGCACACGATTATATTACCTAGCCACACTCCATCCGCCCCCCCCCCCCCGTACATGCTCGAGAAGGTGTTCTCGTTGTTCAGCGACATCTTGGTCAGGATGGACACTTACGGTACCGCCTATATAAATGATCGACTTTTGCCAATGAATATGCGATGGAAAATTTTATGTACCAAAGTTATGTGTCATTTGCCCCTCATTTTAGGCAACTTCTCATGCACGTGTGTACCGCTGGTCACATTGTGATGCATTCCAGGCGATTTTATGTATCTGGCAGACGCCATATCATGAGGAGTTGCCTAACAACCAGAGAAGAATGGCACATGTGAAACTTCGATGTCTACGAAATTTCTCTATAAATGTGAATTTTCATTGGCAAAAATCTGTAATCTTGGATCTATCTGCATGCCCTAGAACAGGAGTCTTCAACCGAAAGCCCGCTGGTAACATCCGGCCCTCGGCAGTATTCTATGTAGCTTACCAACCCAAATTATATTCTAATTCACTTTAATCGTGGCACAGGGTATAACATTTTATTTGTAAGATATAATAATCTCCTTGACTATTGTTACACTTTCTTTGTTTCACATACCAGCCTTGTCGCGAGTGTCGTAATCTTGTAAATACTACATAAAGAATATTCACATGCTCACGAGTTTTTACCTTTGGTAGAATAGATTTTTATTCTATCTGATTTTAACCTCATATAATAGAAGAAAATAATCTGTTATGTGCTCTATACACGAATATCAAGGTATACGCAAAATTATTATTTCTAGAAAAAGAGATAGCTACAAAATCGTTTGCTCACTACCGTACCTACATGTTACGAAGTGATAAAAATGATTCTTACTTCCCACTTCTATTTTGTTTAGGAATACTTACAGAACTGAAAATTCAGTTCAAAAATAGATTTATTGACGTAGATTTTTACTCCAGAGACACAAACAGTTTTTTCAGAACCCTTTTTCATGAGATACTGAGCAAGTCTCAATAGCTACACAAATAGAAATTGACATCAAATCAGATTATGCAAAGCAAGTCGCATTTTAATAATAGGCGAAACAGAAATTGAATCACAAAATAACTTATTGTTAGCGTCAAAAACTAATTTCATTGCGCACATCGATGTACATTTTAAAATTATTCATCATTTCTGCGTTTTAGAAAAGATGTGTCTGTAATTAAAATTTAAAATTGTAGTCCTCAACGTGTATTCATTATTGGGTCCAGAAATCTATGGTCATATACCCTTATGTGTTCCCCACCCCGTCCCACTCGCGCGCCCCGTCCTCTTTGTCCCCTGCGTCATCAACTGATGTCACGGCAGTGCCTCTGGCCGGGATGTCCTAGGTTCGAGTCCGAGAGGTTCGAGAGGGACGGGAATTAATTTGTGATTTGTCAACTGTTTTGTTGTTCTTTAATTAAAACTTAACTAGCTTAATAAGTATTACATATCATACATTAATGGTCACGTGATTATTAATCACGTTTTACGCTACGCTGTGCTAATAGATGTCTAAGTCTAATAGGTGAAAGACTTTCTCGCAGGGATGGATTTGTTCTATATCTTGGTTTGGATATGGTTATCAAGCATTCTATTGTTAAAAAGTTCTCCTTCAAATTTGGTCAGGCGTTCGCTGTGATACTATCTTGGAAAAAAAATTATTTCCTTGTCCGAGAATCAAATAATAATTCCGGCCGATATTTCACAATCGCAGAAGTAGAATGCAGTGAAGACGCACTTAATCGTTGCCTGTGCGGCGGGTTGCATAGAGTTCAGGAGCGCCTGTTTCGTCATGAATACATAAATCATCATCAACAATTCCCCAACTTGTCGCATCTAATTCAAATCAGTCTTTACACCCCCTATTACAAATAAGAACAAAGGTTGAAAATTTCATCGCAATCGTTTGAGTAGGTTCTGCGTCTATGTGCGACTCATACGCTCATTCCCTTTTATTTACGTATAAATAGATATAGATTAATATCAAGTATGCGTATACCAATAATAATTACTAGGAAGTTGGAGTCATCTCAATACCGGTATGTTCTTGTAAAGGGTGTTTGAACTAATATATAAATTATTAAACATACAATATTATTACGAAACAATATTTTTTTCTTCTCTTTGGTTCAAGTAGCATGATTCGAACCCTCCCCTCGCAACCGTAAGTGGCCTATGAGAGCGCGCTGCTATCGCTCTCTCGAGCGCGCTCTAGGAGCTCTTGGAGGGACTACGCGGCCGACGAGCCCTGGGCCTGGCCGAGCCGATCGCGCGGGGAGCGCGTTTCACTTTTCAACCGGCAGTCGCCACGCGGTTAATGGGATCGTAAATGCAGAGCGGCGTGTAATTTCTTCAGAACCGGACGTAGCCGCACCAAAGGGGCTTTTATTTCAAATAGCTACTTTCGAAGGCGATGCTCAATTTCCGTGTAGAAGGTGCACGTCTTCATTCTAGGCTAGGAGAAGGAACAAGGAAGCAGCGCACCTACGTATCGAGTGGCGTAGCGTGGGTGTCAGCCGCCCGAGGCGGAGGAAAATTTCGCCGCCCCTTTATTTAGGTATTTCAGTTTAAAAGACTAAAATATACAAGATCTTGAACAATGTAGCAAAGAGTTATGATACCGGTCACGCTTAATTCCTATAATTCAACGTATTATTTGACAATATCGGACTTATCTGCTATTCTAAAAGCTAACATTTGTTGTATCAAGGTTTACGATGACGCAAAACTTCGCGTTCGAGTCCCGGTGATGGCAGGCTTTTCGACAAGAGTCACGACAGTCACCTTGGGTGACCGGTGTACGTCTCGAAAGCGAATGAGAGTCAACGCTGCGAAGTGAGAACGAGTGAAGTATCTCAGGGAGAGTGGGACATCAAAGGACGACCAGCTGCGGTGGCTTAGGGTTTCAATTAATGTCACTGCAGTGCTTTGAACGGGAGGCACTTGGGTTCGGGTTCTGACGGTGGCAGAATTTTTGACGCTCGCGAGATAGCTAGATCCAATTCAGTCGCGCCCTGGAAGAGAATTGTAGCGGTCGGATGCTCTGATCCGTAGATTTCCATGGTTCCTCCAATGAACGCCAGGCTAATGCCGGTGCAGTACCCTAACAAACGGGCCTCGGATCGCGCGCGATATTTCCTTCCTCTTCCTTGTCCTATCATCAACCCTTACACACACACACACACTAGAATGCAGTTCTCCATTACACATGCTGGGAGACCGGTCGGGAGCTAAGTGCTAAAAGCTCGTCTCGGCTAAGGCGGTACCCCGCAAGTGGGAGACCCCTGGTTGGTATAAAAACCAGCCGCCATGTAAGTCGACGCCGAATCTCACCAGCCAGTTGAGGAAGATTCCTGATTCCTCCCGAGGAAACATGTGCTACTCTCACGGGACAAATGACGCCCGTTGACGCGCCAGGTCACAGCAAATCGATGAATCAATCAATCAGTGAAGGGTAGGCACACCACTTGAAGCATTTATTTTTTTGTTTCATAATGAATGTCTTCATTGTCGGTAGAACTTGAATCGTTTTCATATTTATGTTCATTCTTTTGCTCCTGTTCGCTTTCAAAATCATAATCAGAATCATCTCCTCTGTCTTCATGATCCGCGCGCAATCTTTCCTTCCTCTTCCTTGTCCTATCCTCATCCGTTACTTGCACTTACGCTAACGTGCACTAAACTACCTCACATGCCGGACGACCGGTCGGGAGCTTAGAGCCTGTCCCGGCTGGCGCGGTGTCCTGCTGGTGGATTTTTTCCCTAGATGGCGAAACCCTCGCAAGCCGACGGTAGGTCGGCGCCGTATCTCACCATTCAGCGGGAAAAACACTGCCACATCATGAGGAAACAACACGCACAACAGTTACGGGACAACTGACCTCAGCCGTTTACGCGCCCGAAATCACTAACAATCAATCAATCGCATCCCCTTCCATCGTGCAAGTGTACACCTTCAGTGTAGTTTAAGCGCTGGCAGAGCCGGAGTTACACAGTTTTGAGCCCCAGGCAATGCTGAAACGCCCATCCCACTCTAACAATTTAAAGTGTAAAATTTAACTCAAAAAAGTGAAATCAAAAAACTATGTTATTTTATTTATTTTAACAAATAACAAAAATTACATTTAAGATGAACAAATTTTTTGAAAATATATTTTTTATAATAGTTTTAAGTAAAAGTATTTAGTGATCAAATACCAAAATTTTAAATGTGAGCTTAAAACACTAAAAAACTTACTGTATTTAGTTAATATTTAAAAAAGCACTTGTTAAGTACAGGAAATAATAAACATAAATTTCAGTAGAACATACTTTAATTTTTGCGTCATTTCATTCATTCCATTTGAGTCCTACCTTACAAGAAATTATTATAATTAACTACTTAAGGTGAAGATTTAATTGAAAATAATATGAAATATCAGACTATGGTAGCGCGACTTATAAAATTAGGATAACAATTTCTCGAGTTCTCATTTCAAAAGAAATGAAATGAACTGTGTCATATTAAAGAGTATAATTAGCACTATCAGTTCAAAAACTTTGAAGACAAAATTTGGAGCCATTTTTAAGAAAATTGCGTATGACCGTTTCTGAAAATGCGGAATTTTGAGCTAGATTTCACACAAGATGGTTGAGTTTTCGAGAAACTTTATAGGACATTATTTAAAACACATGTACTCATAACTATAATAATGTGAACAAATTGCCGCTAATATAAATATTAACAACGAGAGAGACAAGTCAAAAATTACATATTTGTAATTTTTGAAAAAAGAAAAGAATAGAGCAAAATGGCGGTTATGTCATCTTATAGAGTACATTTCACACAATACCTATCAAAAGTTTTTTAAAAAATTGGGGCCGTTTTGAAAAAATCTTCTTTTTGAAATTTGAACATATTACACGCAATATTGCGCAAAAACTATTAAAAGTTTCAAAAAATGTACATGACCCTAATGAAAGAACTAATTATGGACAACACATTTAATTTGAAGGAAAAATCTCTATCTTCAATTTGTAGTTTGTAGGAAAACGCTGAAAAAGTTCATACTTTTAAAATTTTCGAAAATTCAGAGTTAACCGGACCTATGCCACTTTTATAAGATTTTGAGAAAATTTTGAAAATGTCTGGAGTGCTTTATGTAAAGTACCCCCAAATTTTAAAGAACGTTTTACAAAATCTCAAAGCTTCGACTCGCGCCAGATGAACAACGTTTTCTTGAATTTGGAAAGAAATCTATGCAAGGTTTAGGCGTTAGTAGTTTCACAGACGGACAGACAGGATGACAGACGCACGTTTTGCAGTCAATTGAGTTTTCGATATGAATAACCCACAAAACAGGCATTCTCAGGGGGGGGTCCCTCCTTAATTTAGCAATTGGATTTATCCACTTTTCGTTATCAGGGCCCGGTAATGATTTTTTTTCTGCCGAAAATCCGTTTTTCACGCAGAATTACCTAACTTTCCCTATACCGTTTATTACTCCGTATATACGTATGTATACGGTTAAGTAAAAAGAAAGCTTTTGGAAACAATTCCAGCAGTTCTGTAAAATAATATTTAATCAGAAATCAATCACAAATACTAATGAAGAGATTTCAAACACTTTGAATGGCTAGGCTAATTGTAATTGTCTTTTTAAAGATTTTCATTTCATTAATGTACTTTTTAATGCTCTATTTTAATATGTGTTGTTTCAAATTGTTGAATAGGACTTGAGTACAAAGAAAATTTCTGAATTACTTTTCTCTGTTTAACTTATTATATTACGTGAAATAATGCCATATTAATGCGATATTAAGAAGTTCCATCATGTACGTGTGTGAAAATTACAAATTCAATTCACTTGTTCGTCTTGTTTGTTGATTTTAAATTTTTATTTGAATCCATTAACGTCTATATTCGTGTAGCAATCATACTAGATACCATTTACAGGCAGGGAATTATTGTAGCAACAAAAGATTACTATTAGTATCAACAGCACATTATTTCTAGTAAAATTAGTGTTTGCTAGCTGCCAAGGGATGCAGGTTTTAAAAAGTGTTCATGCCCTAATAAACAAGCCGCAGGGGGAAGAGCAGTGACAATCAGCACGAAGACAGGAGAAAAGGAGAGGAATAGTCGTATCTACCTCATTGTGTTTTCTCTTGCCTAATTCCTCGGTGAAACCGCCAAGCACGAAATTGCAGACACGCTTCGTGTTATCGACAATCTGGGAAGTGACTTTTATGCCTTTTCTTTTTAAAGCTGCAAATTTATCTTAAAAGTTTTCTATTAAAAACGTATGGAAAAAGAGTTGCGTTGTACTATTCTGATCTTAGACTAAAGGAGCTTGCGATTTACCGGAAATCTTTCTTCTATTGTTTTTTCTATTGAGGTGCATTCCATCTGATCGAAAATGGTGCTACAAAAGCGCGTATTTTTTCCCATTATTTGCAGCGATTGTAGCGTAATATAATAATACTACTTGAAAATATGTGCCCACGTTACGATTTGAATTCAGGTATTTGGAGTTAGCAAGCAATTTACGTAACCACTACAAGACCGCCTGAGTATGCGTAAATAACATTTCCAACTTTCAACAATTCAAAAATTAATAGAAAATCAGACGAGTTCATATAAAAGTAATATGTTCTTATCTCATTAACAAATTGTTTTTAGTAACAAATTCGATTTCTTCAGTGTCTGATTCACTATTTGATTTTCTTCAGTGTCCACGCGAGAATGTAAAGCATTCTGCTGAAAGATCTCCGAAAGGTATTCTGAGAAGGTGTTTGAGTTCTGTTTGCTGTTTCGTGCACAGGAACCATTTATTTTTCGAATTGGTGGAATTTTTTTTTTCCTAGTCCTCAAGGCAATTTGTTTTGTGCTATTACATGCCGCTTCTTGGATTGTACAGGTAAATTTCTCAGCTTCCATTTCCAACTGTTGTATAGACTTAACTCAGTACCGAGATTAATATTATTTTCCAGTTCAATTTTGAAGCTCTCCCAGTCAGTCTTGTATATTAATACTGGTTTCCCACTTTTCTTAATTATTCTCTCACTTAATGTGAGAATCACAGTAGAGTGATCAGAGCTCAGATCAAAATTTTCTTCAATATCAATAATATTTGGGTACATTTTCCTTGAAGTACAGAAGTCTAAAAGATCGGGTGTTTTATTCTGGTTGAAAGGCCAATACGTAGGATCCCTTGTAGAACAAAAAGTGCATTCACTCTCTCTCTCTCATTACTTCTCTCGGTCCACTGCCTTTCTTGGTAGTCATGACCTAGATCCCCAGTCCACATGTTTGCCGTAATAGCTATAAATCTCTCCACCATGTATTCTAGGAATCGTTTGTATTTCATTCTCAATATTGGGTCAAAAATGAAACGTCTTGGAGGGCTTTCTGCTCTCCGAGGCATGTATAACAGTTTAATTTAATGAATTATGAAGAGACTAATTATGGTTTTGTTTGGTTGTCTTTATTAAAGAAACTTAGAAAAAGAAACATTTAAGAATGAACTTAAAACAGTTTAGAGACATGGTGAAAAATAATTGTATATATTCAAAACAAGCAATAGTGTTCCATTAAGAACGCCTTAAAAAGAACTTTCATAAAACCACAACAATGTGAACTGAGAAAGTTCCTTTTATGGCAAGAAATGGTTTTTAGTAAGAATTGATAAGAAAATGTGTACATTGTTGGCAACGCCCATCACTGCATGCACGCTTTCTTGTCAGCATTCCTTGAACAAGATGTGTTGATATACATGGAAATTGCAACATATTATTACATATCCATTACAAAGGGGTGAGAAAGTAGTGCTGTTTGAGCACCACTAGTTTCCTATTCCGTTCCCGATGTACCGCAATGTTGCATTCCGCCAGAAATCAAGCCCTGTATGTAAATAAATATTCATATATATGTATATATGTTATGTGATCAAAGGTATCCAGACACGTGACTGAAAATGACTTACCAGTTTAAGGCCCTCCACCGGTAATGCATAAATTCAGAGAAATCATTAAAACCACAGAAATATATTGTCAGTGAAATATAGCCTAAAATAGAATTTTCTTTTTTTTTTCTTTTTAGAATTTAATAATTATCTTAACATTGTATACAATCTTGGCCTTGTAAATTTAATTTGAAATTTATCTGTGATTTCTAAAATACGCATTTCTTTTCAGCATACTTGACTGCTGTAGTTCTATGCACTGAAACACTCGCATCTTCGATTGCCACTCCAACCGTTCTTTTCCTTACACACCACAAATTAATGTTCAGTTTCTATTATCTGCGACTACTGTCTGGTTCAATATTTATCACTTTGGCAAACATAATTCTTAAACTAAACTCAATTTAGATGAAACAAATTGACCATTTCTACGTTCAGCAACATTTACCCACTACAGCAATTTCTACACACTCCTCTCATCCCGTTAACTAACTTGCTTTCCTCAACATCTTTACTCACTCATGGCTGAAAAGTATCTACTAGTTTTTTTCTGCCCTCAATATTACTTTCTTCTCTAATTGTTTGTTACCATTTTTCCTATAGCACTTTGATGCTATGGTGTCACCCTTTACAATTGCACAATACTAATCTCCTTTGTATTGTGTAATAGTGTTCCTTTATTAAATATACTTTAGATTTCAATTAAATGTCACTTTATTATAAAATGTTATTTGAATAAATCATTGAAATGTCTCATTTCCACTAGTTTCCCCTAACTAGCCCAAGTAGTATCTGGTATATTTTATAAATTAAATGTCATTGATTTGTCATGGATAATGGATCAGAGAGAAAGAGGGGGAGAGAGATATGTACATACGTATTTCATTTTCCCTTTTCCAGTAAATTAATAAAATGCATAATAGCAATAGAAAGGTAATTGATAATTTAGGATTGATTATTCCGACAACAGACATTAATGAGTTTGAAATATCTTACTATCTCTTGAATATATCTCTTATATATAAATAAACATATGATCACATTCAATTGGAAATACTCAAACGTTTATTAACAAATTAAATTTTAAAATAAAAGAAACTAAACAAAGAACTAAATAAAACATTCTTCTTAAACAACATCCAATACAAAGTTCAAAATGTTCAATTGGGACAGATTGTACAATCAATATAACACACAAATTAGCTGGCTTGTTTATCAAAATTTAACATTAAAATTTTCTGAAAGGATTTTCATTACTGAAGAAAATGTCTGCATCTAATTCCAAGTTATCTTCTAGAAAAATATTTCAAAATGGTTGAGGTCATTTATGCTACAATGTTTGTGTGCTTAACTTGTAAAAAAGTATACATATTTTAAAACATTTGGAAATATAATTTTGGCTGGCAACTTTCTGGATTTATCGTATGTCTGTCTTTCTTATGTCATCTTCATACAAACACATTTTGAAATTATGACCATAAATTATAATTTATCAATTACAGCAACTGTGATAACTCTGGAAACATGACAATCGATATAACTGGAAAATCCAGGAGTGTGGAAATTGTTAAATCAGTTGGTTCTGTTAAGACACAACCGCCATAGTTCATGTGTTCTCTTATCTTCCCTCGCCTTCTCTTCTCTTTACTGTCAGTCTATATGTCAATGCAGAAGAGAGAACACCCAAAAGGTAGAAAAACGTACTGGTTTAAAATGATGACTTATATTTTCTAGCAAATACAAACAGTTATTAGGGAAGTTAACAGAATTAATTGATTATATAGTAACAATTAAATTAAGTAAAGCTCACCAATTAATGAAACACAATACAAGTATAAAAACTAGACTGAGTACTTTGTATGGCAGCATTTCAAATGATGTCATAATTCAAGTAATTCAGTGTCCTAGGTGAAAATGAATTAACATTCATCTGCAATGTCAATCATAACAACAATTGTCCAATTATTGAATTAATAGAAGCAAGAACTGATGAAGCACTTCATTTTGTTTCAAAGCTTTATTTGCATGTAGAAATAGATTGGAGATCTGTATTAGTCTTCTTCTGCTTCGAGATTAATATGGTTTCCAAATTTTCCATAAAGCTGTGTTTTCAAATCACTCATCACACTTCGAATATCACTGCTTCTCGATTCCAAAGTTTTTATTTCATCAAGTATTTTTGTTTTAGCATCTTCAACAGTTTTCTGCAAAATGAAGATTAGTTTCAATCATTAGCATTTCAACAACAAAACCAAATATTTGTATCAACTTCCTGTTACCTTCAATAATAATCTTACAACCCAAATGGAAAAGAAAAGAAAAAAGAAGAAGAAGAAAAATGTATTGTTTACTTGTAACAAAAAATGAGAAGACCTTCAAAAAAGAACAACTGGAAATTAATGAGAACATACACATGTACTCAAACTTACTGTTTACTGTAATTTTTTTCTGCATGCTAATCATTACCAGGAGCAGAATTTTAATGACAAAGACACCAATTGAAGCAACAGATATAACAAGCATACAAATCCTAATCAAATTATGTTTTCATTTTATTTATAACCAATAAATTTAAGAAATGATGTAAAAATACGTTTCTTCACAGATTTTAGTCTTAATTTCATCACCAGTTTTTATTTTTCATGAAATTGTTCATTTAATTCCTTATAACAAATGTAGGTAACTATTTACACTTAAGCATGACCATGAATTCTTAATAATTATGAATTCATGTTTGGAGCCAAGCTGTCGATAAGTTCTCACGGTTTTGAATCCAGAAGAATTACGGAATGTTAAATTTCAGATCTTATTTTTTGATTTTAAGATATCCAATATTTCCTAAATCAAATTTTAAAAACTCTGACCTCAGGTTAGTTTATGTGAACAGTTTGCACAAAGATAATCAGGAAAATCCTTTGTTTTAGCCTGTGGTCTATAAGATTCCCTGCGAGACATAGACAAGACAAGAGCTACGCGAGTTAAAGATGTAGAAGGTTAAGCAAGTGTGTTAAAGAGAAACTTAATAATAAAAATAAAAGTAGTAAATTTCATAATTAAATATCCATCCATATAATTAATACAAAGCATGAGGTATAGAATGAAGTTTACATATATGACCTGAGTACCCGTGTTCGAAGAATATATTTGTATAAATGAAAAGAATGTATCTTGATATGTTATATTAGACCATGTGGGTGAGTAGATATCATATATTCGGACTTTTACTAACATGTATTTCTTGTTTATATTATTAATGTGCTAATGATATGTGATATCGCATTTACTGTGAATGTATGCGTTTTCGTGCAGCCTGATGAGGTTAACTACACCTCAAAACATCATGTAACCAATTCCAAACACCAGGTCATAATATAGTTTCAAGAGTTTAAATAAATATGTATTTTGTATCAGACTAATGAGATGTATAGTCTATAATTAAGATTGAAGCATTCTAATGTATTATTTACTTTTGATTTTAAGAACATATTTAGGTTTCAATTTAACTGCAAATAAAAGCGTATTAACTTATTTAAGGATTTTCTACTTCATTAATGGTTAACCTCTAAATAAAGATTTTTAAAAAGTTTGTGTTTTCTAGTGTTGAGAAGTTAGAAGTACTATTTCATTTTCACAGGACACTTCGAAGACAGCAAGCCTCAATTTAAAATTCGAGGTCAAGCCAGCCTAATGTAATGGCAAATGTAGTGGCAATCATAGTTCCACAATTGTTCTGATCGGCATTGAGCACACTGTTTTTTTCTCACATGAAGGAAAGAAACTTAAGTCTTGATATATTAATCATTAACATATCTACCTGAGTGTTTTCCAAGTCCTGATATACAAATACTTCACCCATGAAGTATGGAATTTTTTCGTCACTATCGTCATCCATCAAGATAAGTTCTTCTGATGCCTCTTCTAGATTTTTATATTCATTCTGGAATGCATTTAACATAGGATAAGAATGATCGTATATAATCTTACACTCATTAAGATATACAATCAATAAGGTCACATGCCTGCTTCCCTTTCAATTCCTCTTTCAAATCGTCCAAACGCGCATTATGCCTAGCAAATTTGTTGATTTTTTGCTGATCTTCATATGTAATGTGCACATCTGAATCCTGCAATTACAATACCAGGAAAAATATTAAAAATGCCTTGTTTAATATACATTGTACATAAAGGTACCCACCGGCTGAAACGACGAGTTTTGATTTGCCATGATTACAGTGTTGTTTGGATCCGATTCAATTAAGTTTTAAGCTTTTGTGAGTGTTTAGAAAGCAAATCGTCTTCACTGAAGTAACTCAGAGACAGTAAGTCTGGAACGCAAAAACAGATTCTTAAAATTAATCAGAGTAGCTTTATCATGCTCATAACCTATACTAACTCGTTAACGAGGAGACCACGACACCAGACAAATAACGTCATCGAATGTCCCAGTATTATTTACCAAATATAAGTATATTCATTTTTCATTTGTTACAAAGAATAATTATTATCACTCTGGATACCAACATAAGTCAATAAATGGCACGAAATAAAAAAAATGTTGAGTACCAAATTGAAACGAATGTGATTGTTATTTCGAACGTTAAGTTGCAACAATTTATAAGAATTGAGGGATAATTCTAAATTATATTAATGTTTCAAAATAGCTTCAGCTTCAAATAAAAAAATTAATTCACAATCTTTACCAGTCGGCCGCGAATAGTATTCACTGAATAGTCCAAAGCATACTAAGACTTTCCATTCTTTCACAGAGAAACAGTGCAACTAAGATTAACTCTTAGCTTAAAAGTGCCTCTTGCGCAGATGGCACAGATCCAACCAGCTAAGATAAACTAGAATATTCCTTTTTTGACGCGTGTTAGTCTGTGATGCGTTTTGCAACACTATATCTGAATAATATTTGCCATCATGCGTTGCTATAGCAACAATTTCAAAAAGTTTGCATCATGCTTGAATCTATCGAAAAATTGAAGGCAAAACGTCTATCCGTCCGTAAGTCTGTCTGTCCGTGAACAACGCTAGCGGCTAAGCCGTTCAGGCGATTTTCTCCAAAATTGGTATTCCCCAATCGATCTGGCTGATGTCTCCGCCCCTTGAATTTCAAACCAATATTTTACTAGTTTTGGGTGAACTTTACATGTAGCCCCTGGAACATTTTCAAAAAAATGGCTCAAACGTTTTTAATTAAAGTTTGTTATTGGATAGTGTGAAGGACGTTTAAAAGAATGGCGCAGGTCTCGTGTCCGTAGAAAACCCTGATTTTTCAATAAATGAAAAAATTCAAAATTTTTTCTGCGTATTCCTACAACTAAAATATTAAAGATAGATATTTTTTCTCTTAATAAAATCTGTTCCGTAAAGGTAGTGAAATAAGGTCATGTACAATTTTTCGAAAGAATAGAGTAAAATACACATATAAAGATGAAATAGCGTTTTTCACTGTTACCACTAAATTTTCAAAAATTTCAAAAGTTTGAAATTTCTCGGCGTGTTCCTACAACTACAAAATTGTAGTCATGTTTCCTTCATATGGAATTTGTTCTTCTTATTTAGTTCTTTCATTAAAGACATGTACATTTTCTGAACATTGTAGTACTTTTCGCGCAATATTGAATAAAATATGTAAAATATTAAAAAATAATAACTTTTTTGGTAAATAATTAACGTTAAACTTTGGACTATGCGCTTGTGCTCGTATAACACGGGCTACGGCAAGTGAGCGTCAGGGCTCGGCAGTTCTATGGCTAACTCAATTGCCCCGATAAGTCCCGGAGGTGAGCACAAGGCAAATATCGCGCGAGGTCAATGCATCACAATCCCTCGACTGGCGGACAATTCATGTGGAGAGATTACGACTTTTCCCTTTCCAGCGGGTGCAGCACAAAAGAGACGTTCAGCATCTAAATTTTAAAACTTAGGTACTCCTGTAGCTTTTGAAGCTGGGGGTTAATGAAAGCCCGAGTTTATGCTACCGACGTCGAGGTATGGGGTGACCTTCGGCGCATTGAAAGCGTGGCTGTAGAAATAAAGGCATAACCCTGCCAAGTTGTGCGCGTCTCGGGGGCCGTGCGGCGCGGTCAACCTTGCGCCACGCAAGAGGAGGCCATTTTGAAAACTTGTAGAGCCCCTGTTACACGAAGTGAAAATGCGAAATTTTTAGTGTACATGAAAATATTATTAACTGTCCGAAATAATACTTAAATGGCAGTTTTTTCTGTCTCCTTTCACATTCGTTAGGGGCCGTCCATAAATTGCTAACGCAAATTGGGAGTATTTTGAATACTCCCTCTCCCCCCCGTAATGCAATCGCAATGCGCAATTGACACCCCCTTAATAATTACGTAACCCTTGAATCACCAACCACCCCCGATGTGAAAATAAATTATAGTTCAGTAAAAAAAGTATTCATTTTATTCACTCAGTAACAACTTCTAATAACTTAAAATAATTTTGTTTTTCAAAAACTTAATTAAATAATATGTTCATGTTTTTGTGACAAAAATGGAAATATTTCAACAAATGTTAATAAATGTAAAAAAAATCAATGTTACATAACACTAATGGAATACCCCCTACCCCTATGTAACACAGCATATCTCTGCCGAGACCCCCTCCCCCTCTTTAGCGTTATTTAATTTAATGCCGGCCCTTTAGATAAGTAGGCAATAATAGCAACAGGGAACACTATTTAATGTAATATTTGGACTACTTTTTTTTGCAAAATATGACCAAAAACAAGAAATGTTTGTTTTTTTCAAACTTTTGAAAAGGATATACACTATTTCTTTTTGCACTCATGAATAACTTTAGTGTACTCTATCATCGGGTTCTGTATATGTAACAACTAGGATTGAATCACCTTGTTTGTATACGGAGTTATGTACGTAGTATAGGAAAAGATATGTAACGCTGCGGAAAATCGATTTCGATCTGCCCGACCGTCCGTCCGTTCGTCCGTTTGACTGTGAACACCACTAGCGCATAAGCCATGATTTTGTCCAAATTGGAGAAACCCCTATCTGCTCGAGTCAAAGCTTTGAGTTTTTGAACAAAGAATCTTTAAAATTTGGGAGTACTTCACATGAAGCCCCCGGACATTTTCAGAATTTTCTTAAAATCGGCTTCAAATTTTTTCCATTAACTTTATTGTAAGAATAGAGTGAAATACACCCATAAACGTGGCACCGGTTAGGTCCGATTTTCACGGTTAACTCTAAATTTTCGAAAATTGCAAAAGTTTTATTTTTCCGCGTCTTCCTACAACTACTAAATTGTTGATATAAGTTTTTTCCTTCATATACAATTTGTTGTCAATAATTAGTTCTTTCATTATTTTTTTAAAATTTCAGTAGTTTTCGAGCAATATTGCGTGCAATATTTACAAAATTACAGAAACAAGAGTTTCTCCAAAATGGCTCCACATTTTAACCGTTTTTAAACTTTTTAAACGTTATTCTTTTTTTAATTAAAAAATGTATTTTTTTAACTTGTCTTTCACGTCGTTACATTAACGGCAATTTGTTCAAAATATTGTATTTATGATTTCGTGTGCTTTATATAATGTCATATAAAGTTTTTCGAAAACAACGTTTTCTGTGAAAATTAGCTCAAAATTCCGCATTTTAAGAAACGCCATTTTCTCAAAAAGACTCCAAGTTTTTTTCTTCAAACTTTTCGAACGGATAGTGCTAATTGTACTCTTTGAGATAACATGAGATTCATTTTGTTGTATTCATTTGCGTTTTCTCAATTAACACAAACGTAATTTTTTTAAATATCTCTCACGCTGTTAATATGCACATTTCTAGCAATATGTAAACATTATTGCATTTGTGACTGAAAGTGCTTGAAAACACTTCAAATGAAGTTTTTCGAAAACTCAATAGTTTTCTGTAATATGAAGTTCACATTTCCAATTTACAGTAGCACTTAAACGCCATTTTCTTATAAACGGCTCCAAATTTTTCAAAGAAAATTGCCATTTAGGACGAGGTTTTACTGTTCTTTAATATTCTTAAAATAATATTTCCATTCTATAATAGAAAACCGAAAAAAAGAGAAAATTTCAAAAAATAAAAAAAATAAAAAGTACTTTGGGCGGCGATAGATGGCGACTGACAAGAGAATGTGGCAAGTCCGAATAGCTTGCTGAGTCCAAAGAAAATAGAAAACGAATGCGGTAAAGTTTATGCCATTCTGTAGCGCCACTGGGATTTTTATAAATTTAGCAACTGGATTTATCCACATTTTCATTACCAGGAACCTCTAGGAAGTTTTTCTGCCGAAAATTCACTGTTTCTTCGCGTAGCATTACTAAACCTTCTCGAAATCGATTTTCCGTAGAATTACATAACTTTCGCTACACTACGTATATTAGTCCGTATATACGTATGTATACGGGAAAGTAAAATCCTCCAACACGTGGTGTAGCCAGAATTAATGTTTTGTGGGTTCTTGAAACTGAAAAGTCGATTGACGGCAAAACGTCTTTCCGTTTGTGAAAAACTCTCGCGGCTAAACCATTCAGCCAATTTGCTCCAAAATTTATATTTGCCGATCGATCGATATATTTGCCCAGGATGTGGTTGCACCTAAAATTTGAAATCAGTATTTTAGTTTTTTTTGGGGGGGGGGACTTTACATTAAGCCCTTGGAACATTTTCAAAATTTTCAAGAAAAATGAGTCACTCGTTTTTAATTACATTTTGTTCGTGGACAGTGTAAAGGACACTGAGAAGAATACTGCGGGTCTCATTGTAATGGGGAACTGATTTTTCTAAAATTGAAGAAATTCAACCAATTTTTCGCTGTCTTCCTACAACTACAATTATGAAGACAGATTTTTTCCCTTAATAAAATTTATTTCTCGAAGATAGATTTTGAAATAAGATCAAGTACAATTTTTCGAAAATTTGATTATTTTTGCGTGAAATGTAGGTGATTTTTAATTTTTGTTTAAACAATTTATTCACAAAAACGTCTCCATCATTTTTTATGAAATTTTGTCTTTGGATAGTCCGAGGGACATTTAAGAGAATGGTGCAGGTGTCATGTTCGTTGAAATGACTGCTTTTTCGAAAATTAAAAATTGTCCGGCTTTTTCGTACAACTACAATATTGTGAAGATACGTTTTTTTTTTAATGAAATGTATTCATCAAACCAGATCTTAAAATAAGTGTTGAATTTTTTGTGTAATTTCGTGACAAACATAATACGAGTAGCCCGCTCGCAATTGACTGTGCTTCTTTCTGGTAATAAAGGAAATCCCAGCAGAATGCTTCGCAAGCTAGAATTTGTATATTATTCCATATTTCTTTGTGCATTTGTTACATTCGAGCTTTTGTTTAGAAATTAATCTTTTACAATTTATTTAAAACCTTTTTTTAAATTGCGGTCTTTAATCGAGTTAAATGTAAAAATGAATAGATGATTTCGCTTTGCAGAATAGTATATGGGAATGAAGAGTAATGCGCATAACAACTGAATAGTGTTGGTCAATATACCAATATATTTAAGTATTATATTTTTGTATCATTTTCTTGCCAGGGATATCAATAATGCTAATTTAGAAAATGTTGTATCCCACAGGAATTAGCGGTCACTGTTGCTTGCAATACGTTGTTTTAACGCCTCACAGAGAACAGAAGGCTATAATGACGGCCGCAGTTCGTTTGCATTAATTAAACGAATAATTTTATTTACGGCTATAATACGCATCATTGGTACATTTATGCACAACATGCATACCCTCAATTCAATAGCTAAAACCTGTTTTCGTTTCAACGTTTGAATTAAAAGAAACATTTGTCACGCTTCGTTTGTTTAAGAATCTTTTAAATGGTAATTGAAGTGTACGAGAGAAATAATCATATTATATTACATTGATATTAGCAATATCGCGAGAAAGGACTTGCTGTTGTAGCACCTCTAGTTTTTTTTAACAAAATGTGTTCATCAGAAACAGATCTTCAAATAAGGGCATGTTCAATTGTTCGAAAATACGGATATTTTCTGTGTAAAATTTGCGTGAAACATATGCAACTTTTAATTTTAAACAATTATTTTCTCAGAAACGGCTTGAAATTTGCCCTTTATTATTTCCACACACGTAGCAAAGAACGGTAAAGAAAGTGGTGCTGGCCCATTTACGGTGCCCTCTGTATAGTTTCGGAAATCGAAAAGATAAAATCGAATTAGTAAATTCGAATTTCCCGCTCTTTTGACGCGTGAAATGTCGTTCGCAAATGGCAATACGGCTGCTGGAATCAGGCTTCAGGATTTTTGTTTTTGTTGCCCGTCGTGTTAATCGAACGATGTAGATACTTGTAACATGATGATGAAAGGAAATAGATTTAAGCAAGTTAATATATTTTACGTATAACGAATAAATACATTTGTTTTACTTTAAGAACTTTTGTTCGCTGATTGTGATATTCAGAAATCGTTAGCTCGCCTCAATGTAATCAAAGCAAGCTTGTATGAAATATTACTCTTTCTTTTTTGTACGCTGCAAATATTGTAATGTAATGTAATCAAGGCAAGCTTGTATGAAATATTACTCTTTCTTTTTTGTACGCTGCAAATATTGTAACAGTTAAATTTATTCTTGTTATTTCATTTGTAAAAGTTAGAAATTATTACTGTTCGTGACACAGGCGCTTCGTTTGCATTGGACGTTTTCAAGTTCTAACTGAGCTTTTGGTATGGCCAAAAGTGTGATATTTCAATGTTACTAGTGGCGTAACGTTCGGTCTCGCGAGGCCCGCATTACGGGCGGGTCCAACTCAAAGACGCCCACTTTTAAGCTGAAGGTTTTTCCATTGTAAGAAAGATTAATTTCTTCAGGCTCCTGGAAGAAAAATAATGGAAATCCCCCCCACCCCCAATTTTTTTCAGTAACTGTTCATTTTAACTTGTCAGGAAACTTTCAAGTAAAAATATTTTCGGATAGTCATTAAAAAGAATAAGATCGTATCCCAGCATGAGATGAATATAGCCTGGGACATTTTACAAAATCTGAAATACGACTCATTCGACCAAAACATTTTGAATTTCCCTTCCCAAAATTCGTGTCTGCATCCGCCCCTGATTACTTGATACTTTCTCTGTTACTTTGCGATAGTTGAAACAATAATGATGGGTTTACTGTCATACTTCTAGTAGAAAATGCAAGATTGGTTGGGATTTGCCGTTATTATCCTGAACGCCTCATTTGATATATTGAATGAGTTTTGTAGGGGTAGAAAATTAGTAGATGCTATATTGTTGAGTATGTAACATTGGCTGCTGGGGGTGGTTGATATCCCTTGAGCTCTCTCCCCTCTGATAGCGTGTGTTGGTACAGCTTTTGTCACTTGCATTTACCACATTATCCCAATTAATTGAAAATTGAAAACTCATCGTACCTTCAAAAGGATGTCCATCTCTTGGGACTATTTTTAAGTGTGTTGATTCAATTTCTTCTCTGACTATGCTGTTTAGAATCTCAGAATCTAAAAGACAGTCATGTTTGCACCTTGTATCTCTAGCCTGGGAATGTGTTTCTTCTCTTGGATTATACATATGTCTTAATTTACGTTGCAAAAAGTTTCTCATTCCCCAAGCCTCTTCTGCCATAAAGAGTCCTAAAACATTCTGTAAAATCAAAGCATGCAAAAGAATAATTTAAATACAATTTAAAAATGGAAAATTTTCTAATTGTTCTTCTAACATTTTTTCCTTTGCTTCCAATAGTTAATTAGTTTGAAAAGTAATTAAGCTATTGTTGTTGTTGTTGTTGTTCTTGTCGTTGTCGTTGTCGTTGTCGTTGTCGTTGTCGTTGTCGTTGTCGTTGTCGTTGTCGTTGTCGTTGTCGTTGTCGTTGTCGTTGTTGTTGTCGTTGTCGTTGTTGTACTAATGAACTGTAATTAATTATATTTCAGTGGTATAATCATTAATCTTACCTTAGCTTTAATTCCTTGAATAAGTCTATATAATGCCGCAATAGCTAATGGAGATAATGAAATGGTTAACATAACTTGCTCTATTACAGAGGTTTTGGTATTGGCACTGTACACTATTAAACCAATCTACAACAAAAAAATTCATTATTTAGTTGATGAAATATTGAAGATGTATCTAACTATCTACATTGAACTTACTATTTGAACAAAAGGAAGAAGTAACCAAGCCATCTTCCATATTTTTGCAGGTTGTGATCCGAAAGTAAAATGAATATCATCACAAAAAAGGGTATATGAGTAAATGTACATGACACCTATCATTTCAATCCCAATTATGATCAAGCTTCCAAATTCATAGACTGTATCCACTGTTTGAAATGCCATATCTTCCTGAAAGGTTAAAAATCTATCAAACTATAAATACTGCAATAACTATAAGGCCGGGCGCACACGGGAGACTTTTTGTCGCGCAACTATTTCGTCTTTGTTGCTTTCGAGTTGCTTCGGTTTTTGAGAGCTCGCACACGATGAGCAACTGTTTTCTGACAGCAGACCCATTTTCACGGGTTCTTGTAGTGGAATCGACAAGTGCAATTTTTTTAAAGATGGATTTTTTTGAGACTGCAGTGGTTTGTGCTCTCATCATTCGACGCAGGAAAAATCAACGGAAAAGGAAGTATTGGATACACCCTCTCATGTCTGAAAGACTAAATAAAGGGAAATTTACTTTAATATTTGAAGAGTTGAGATGTTACCCAGAGAAATTCTTCGGTTATTTTCGCATGAGTAAAACATCATTTGACGAGCTGGTCGCAATTCTAGGACATACCATCACCTACCAAAATACAAACATGCGACTGGCGATTCCACCAGAAGAGAGGCTCGGTGTTACATTAAGGTAGGTTGCATAAAATTATTCGATTTTTTATTTAGTTTATTATTATTTGTTATTCAACAACACCAGTTAATAAAACTAATCGTTACATAAAAAAAAGTATAAAATATGTTCAAAGCAACTGATATAAAGTTTAGACATTGTTGTGTACGGTGACATCGTACATGGTTTGTGATCCATCTGAATCCACAGAAAAATTTGACAGGTATGACTGTACACTGTCGCAATCTTGAGGAGAAGTAAGGGCGGTGTATGAGCTGTTCCCAGTAGTAGGTTGATTCGCAGACGTAAATGTACCAGTAAATAAACGCACAGGGGTAGAGAAGCTTGAATACCGAACGTCATCACTGAAACTGTTAAGTGTGTCTCTTGGTGGACAGCGGTCCTGGAAATTTCTTAGTACCTGAAGAATTTCAATTTGTGCATCAATCTTACGATGTGTGGGTAGTGCTTTCAGCATAGGTACAAGAGACAACGCAAAATGTGTTTCAGAGTCATCCATGTGTGAAGCAGTTTCTTTTTTCTCTCGAAGTATATCGAGTAAACTTTCTTCATAACTTCTCTTCTTCTTCTTATTTAGATTGGAGGAGGTATTTGGAGAACGAACAAGAGGTGGTCTTTGAGCACTCTCTGTTTCCTCATGTTCCTCATCGCTTAAGACTGGTTCAGCATTTCCACTTGTTTCACGTACTTCTACGGTTGGTAGAAGAAATAACAGTTGATCGTAAAATTTATACTTTCGACGCTTTCCGGCTGGTTGTCCTGACTTGACCGATTTTTGTTCACGCAATTCTCTTGCAAAGCATGTCCTTAGATTTTTCCATCTTCGTTGTACCAGCGTTCCTAGAAAAAAAAATAATACATTGAAACACTTGACATTTTTGTCTTAATTTATTTGGAAGGAATAAAGATGAAAACTATCTAAAATTTTGTTACTTTAAATCATTTATGTAAATTCATAAATTTGTAACTCTTTTTTCAGGTATCTAGCAACCGGATCAAGTTTCAACGATCTTTCATACAACTACTTGATTGGTGCTAGCACAATCCGCAAAATAGTGAAAGCAACATGCACTGAAATATGGAATATCTTACAGCCTATAGTTATGCCAGAGAAAGATGAAGAAGAGTGGTTGCATATTGCTGAACAATTCTATAAGAACACCAATTTTCCTAACATCATTGGTGCTATAGACGGAAAACATATTCGAATAACCCAACCTCAAGGTACTGGCTCAGAATTTTTTAATTATAAAAAATTCTTTTCTGTGGTGCTGATGGCATGGGTCGATGCCGAATATCAATTTGTCTTCATAGATGTTGGCGCGAATGGAGCAGCAGGTGATTCCTCTGTCTTCAATAACTCGAATATGGGCAGAAGGCTACAACGTAACCTTCTGAACATACCCAATGACCGAACATTGCCTAACGATCCAGAAGGTAAACCAATGCCTTTTTGTTTGGTTGCTGATGAAGCTTTTGGTTTATCTAGACACATTTTACGCCCATTTGCTAAAAAAACGCTTACCCCATTAAAGAAAATTTACAACCGCAGGCAAACAACAGCTCGTCGTATGGTTGAATGTACATTTGGCATATTGGCTAATAAATGGCGTATTTTCCATAGACCTCTTGATGTTAGCATCGATTTTTGTGATACGATAATCAAAACATGTTGTGTGCTCCACAATTACGTCCGCAGAAGGGATGGAATCAACTTTACAGATACAGCTTATGAATGCCCACTGGAGAGTATAAACATTGAACCGCAGGCTAGAACTATCTCTGCTGTCAATATACGTAACTATTTTGCAGCCTATTTCACGTCCCCTGCAGGATCTGTTCCGTGGCAGTACGATGGACTTTAATTTCACTGACTCAAGAACAATGAAACTTACTTATTCTATCCACACAACATTATTAAGATGTGTGATAAAATATTAATGTTAAAAATATGTCATGAGCTTTGTAAAATAAAAAACAACTTTGTAAAATAAAAACCTACCTGCTTGTTTTTTTTTCTCGGTAGAGAGTTGTCCCCAGATCGTAGACAACACATTTAAACACACTTCTTCCCATAGCTTGCTTTTCAAATTAGCGTCGGAATAATCCTTCAAAGTTTTATTAAACAATGCTGGCCTCTTTTCTACTTCATTTATGACCAATTCACTATCGATGTCTTCATCCCTCACAAGAGCCATTTTGTAAACTTCAAAGTTTCGAACTGCAGAAAACAAGGGAGATATTTGCACAAATGCCTGAGACGGCAACTAAAATGTCGTCCGTGTGCGCATGTACTAATAAACTATGGGAGGGGAGACAGTACGCAGACAGTTTCGTCACCCTCCTGTCGGCGGCCAGAGCAACTGAAAAGTTGCGTCGCTGTTACGCGGCTCCGTGTGCGCACGTATATATTGTAACCGAACCGATTACCTGTGGAATCGGTCGGCCGCCCTGCCACTAACTCAGATCGGTGATGGAAGGAACTGTTATGCAGTACAATAGGAACACAAATTAAATAACACTTGTTCACTGGTAAAATGATTCAATTTATTTCTGGGCATGAATGATAATAATAAAAGAAAATGCACCAGAGAAATTTCAACTATAAACTAGCAATGGAAAGGAAAATTGAAGAAATCGATTAAAAGAGAAAGGAAAGAACATTAGGCGTTAGTAATCAGTAAAGCTTATGACTAGGAAGAAAATCAACTTGTTATAACTAATATTGACATGAATTACAGGATTACAATTTAACGCGCCTGAGCGCGACACTACATTACATAAGTCTTGGAGTTGAATGACCCCCGGGTTGTTAAACCCTGTAGAGTTCTTTGTGAGCCTGGGCGGGGGCCCGGCCGGCGACTGGAAGAAGGGCAGCGGCCTTGGGCGAGGGGGCCTCCGCCGCCGTCCGTCACGCCCCTTTGGCGCGTGGTGTCAGCTGAGCGGTCCTCGGATTACCGCGCCACCACTGGCAGCGGCGTCTGGGTGAACTAGCAGCGAAGTTCTTGAAGATTGCCGGGATTTTTCTCCCGACCGCAGGCGCAGAGTAAACAACCAAGCGTTCTTCTGATTGTCGTGACAGTCTTTTACAAGTCCGGTTTCAGAAAATTAAGAAATCCGCCACGAATAATTCAAGAACACGAATTATCAAACTCCAAAAAAATTCCTCTATTTACTACAGTCTGCTCAAGGCTCGAGCTGGTAGCGAAAAAATTCTAAGTCCGGTAGAGTTGAACTTGCCTCTAACCGCACAATATTCCCACCAAGAAAAACTTCTGCCCCGACTGTTCCGTCTAGAGATCAAATCTTCTGCCCACTGGCCTCGTCTAATGCCCCCAGCTCTTCTCTCGACTGATGCCCCAGCTATTCTGATTTTCTCTCCGTTGAAATCGCACCAGGTTAACTCTTCTCCCCACCCCAATTTCTTATGCGTCCCAAGTCCCTTTAATAGCAGTGTCGCTATTGGTTAAAAGTTGTGTCGCAGTGAAATATTCTAACCCAATCGCAGCGTGAGAAACGAAGGAAATTTCCACACCTTGCGCGGGCTGTGAGCACGTGGGGTGTTCTCGAACCTTCTAGAAATTTGGCCCTCGGAAGCGTAGTGGGGCGCGTTCGATGACGGAATCATTGCTCTGGGATCCCCCGGAACTGGGTGGTCTCGAAATCTGCAGCTGGCTCTGAACACTCGTACAGTGTCTGTCAACGGTGGTCCTCTAAACGACCGGCTTAATGGGGGAGAGGCGGTAATGGCCTCCCGCGACGAGCGAAGTTGCACGTGTGCCCGTCTGCGTAATACTTCGGCAGAAATCCTGGGTGGCCGAGTCTTGTTTGTTATATTTAATTTTATTTTCTGGGCGTGAATTTCGTTTCGGAAGGTATGACGGAATCGGTTTCGCCACATTGGCCTTCCCCTCCGAACAAAAAAAAAATTTGAGTTAGAGGAATTAAATTTCGAAAAATGAGAATTTTTTTTGTTTAAGTCAAAATTCAAAAAAAAATAGCGAAACCTGAAATGAAAGCTTTTACCCGTAGTTCGAATAAAATATTTATTCACCATTGTAATTTAGGAATAGGATGCTATTTTTAATTACCCTAACAAAATTTAAGAAAATTGATAAATGTTCGGTGAGTTCGGGTTACCCGTGAATCGTGTTCAGAGTTTAACAGTTTTTTGTAATCAACATTTTACTCTTTAAAAGGCCGCAAATTATAGAAGTTAAATTTTCCGGCTGGCAAGCCGTTCACATCTTTGAGAAGGCAGACATTTGGATGCGGGATGGCTTCAACCGTAAATGGACCATTGAAAAGAGGGAAGAATTTATGAAATAGGCCTGCGGGCTGGTCGCTTACTCGGGGAGTCCTGACGAGTACCTTGTCTCTTATTTTAAATTGATAAGGATTTTTGACCGCGGCTTCCCTCCTTCTAGCATTTTTAGTGAGATTATCCAAAATAATTCTACATCGGTTTTCGTAATTTGGAATTTGCTGTCCGGATAACCGAGCTAGCAAGGGAAAAGCATGCTCTGGTTTTCTTCCAAAATGCGCCTCATAAGGTGACATGCCGATTGAATCATGTTCAACAGTGTTGATCCACTCATTTATGTGTTTTATTAGCAGGGGCCATTCTTTATGGTTTTGTGTCACGTAGACACGAAACAACCGGGAAATTTCTCTCATAATCCGCTCGCTTGGATTGGATTGTGGGTGCCTAATTGAGGAGAAAATGGCTGAGACCCCTTCGTTCTCCAGTGTCTGCTTCCAGAGTGTACCAGTAAATTGAGAAGCATGATCACTGAGAATTTTCTTATACTTCCCGGCAGTTCGAAAAAATTCCCTGGTAAGGCGATTTAAACAATTTTGAGCAGTGGGCCTAGTGATCGGATAAATTTGTGTGAATTTTGAAAAAGAGTCACTTACGACCAAAACGTGC
The DNA here is from genome assembly GCA_038098605.1 of Gryllus longicercus. Taxonomy (NCBI): domain Eukaryota; kingdom Metazoa; phylum Arthropoda; class Insecta; order Orthoptera; family Gryllidae; genus Gryllus; species Gryllus longicercus. The sequence continues at coordinate 944,740 of JAZDUA010000125.1, read as the reverse complement.
TTATAACCATACCTTGCCGTAGGCAATGGCCCATATAAGTCAAGGCAGGCGAGTTCATTCGGGGCTGAAGGAATTATGTGATGCATTGGTCCTTCGTAATGCCTGTTGGGAAATTTTGTCAGCTGGCATGTCACACACTTCGAAACTGTAGCCCTGACATGCCTAGCCATCCCTTTCCAATACGCGAATGTCATCAAAATTTTAAGAATTTTATTCCCGCCAAAATGCCCGTACTTTTGATGCACATGAATGATCAGTTTGTCTGTGATATCGTTCGGGATCCAAATCCGATATTCACAGGGTTGTGCTTTTGTCCGGAACATCACGAGGTTACTCGAAAGTTTTACTAACCCGGGATTCTGAGTCAGTTTTTCGTAGAGTGGATCAGACTGGTCTAAAGAATTTTGAATAAATAATTTGGCCTTGCCAATGATGGCATCCTGCTCCTGTAGTTTCTGGAGGTTAACAGGCCGCATTTCCGGAATAGGGGTCACGTTTAGGTTAATCACATTCATGTGATACACTGTATCATTTTGCATCATGTGATTAGAAGCGTAAGGCAGCCTGCTAAGAAAATCTGCGATAGGATTATTAATTCCTGGACAATGCCTGATGTCAAAATCAAATTGCTGGAGCCAAAGCACCCACCGTAATAACCTGGCGTTAGTGCAGTGGCATCGTTTTAAGAAAATCAGGGCTTTGTGGTCCGTCACAATGTAAAATTTTCTACCAGCCAAATATCCCAGCATCTTTTGTAGAGCCCAAATTATGGAAAGTGCCTCCTTCTCAGTTACAGAGTATTTCAGTTCATTTGACCTGAGCACACGACTAGCGACCGCGACAATTTTGAATTCAGTGTCCAATTCACCCATTTGCGTGAGCACACACCCGATTCCGACATTTGAGCTATCCGTTTGAAGATAGAAGGGTTCCGAAAAATCCGGGTGGTTCACCATAATTGCATTACGAAACGCCGCTTTAATTTTGTTGAACGCCTGTTCGTGTTCGTCAGTCCAGTGCCACTTAGTTCCTTTTCTTAATAAGTTTACTAATGGTGCGGTGAGAATCGCATAACCTGGAATGAATCTTGATTGATACACGCACATTCCTAAAAATCCCTTCAATTGTTTTGTACTTCGTGGTCGTGATATTTGATCAATAGCCTGAACCTTATCTGGATCAATTTTCACGCCATCCGTGTTAACACGGTATCCTAAAAAGGAAATTTCTGAAGTACAAAACTGCGATTTATTCAAATTTAGTCTCATATCATTTTTGGACAGGCATTCCAGCAGTTGTTCCAGATGACAAAGGTGTTCCTGAAAGTTTTGTGAGGAAATCACGATGTCGTCGATGTACGGCGTGACGAACTGTTTAATTTTGTCTCCCAATTTTTCGTCGAGGCAACGGATAAAGGCCGCACCACTATTCCTCAGACCAAAAGGCATCCTTTTCCAAATGTAGGTCAGGCCGTTGTACAGAAATCCCGTGAATTTCCTGTCATCTGGATGAATCGCGATCTGCCAGTAAGAACTCGAAAAATCTAAGGCCGAAAAAATCTTAGTCTTGTTAAATTTCCATAAAATTTCGTCGAGGTTTTGAGGTGCCTCGTTTTCTGGGATCGTTACTTCATTAATTCGTCGCGCGTCTAAACAAATCCTCACTTTGCCGTCCTTTTTCTTGACTACCACAATCGGGTTTAAATAAGCTGTGACAGCTCTTTCGATAATGCCCTCATCAATCATATTTTTGATGGTTTCATCGACTTCCCCCCTCATAGACTGCGGAATGGGATAATTTTTTACCTTGAAAGGTGAGTCATCGGTGACGCGAATCCGAAAGTTAAAATCTCTTATAGGATGCGTAGGACGATCAAAAACATTTCTAAATTTTAATAGCACTTCATTCAGTTGATGGCGCTCGTAGTCGGTTAACAATTCATTTTCCAGTGAATAACCGTTAATAATTTCACGCACATCATCGCCCAATTCCCAGGACCCGCATGAAATGCCAATGTTTATCCTGTCCTCGCCATCTCTAATATCAATTTCCCTGCCCTCACCGAAACTCACTATATTTCTGGAAAAATCCACTATTCCGTTATTCTCTCTTAGAAAATCTACCCCAAGAATCACATCGTAGCTTAAATCCTCAATGATCAAACACGGCACATCAAATGAAACTCCCTCAAAATTAATTGATATTAGGGCTTGCATAGAAATGGGCTTGCTTTTCTTTTTTCCAATCCCTACGACGTAACATTTACCCGTCGGCAAAGTCGGTACTGGAATCTGTCCACTTAGTAATTTTGAAAATAATTTCTTAGAAATCGCGCTAACCTCGCTACCGGTGTCGATTAAGGCGTGCACGTTGAAATTTCCTATAAGGAACTCGACCACTGGACACTTTCGCGCGCGTTCTACGACGGGCGCGTTCGCGTCGTCGTTCAGGTCATAAAAGGCGTAATTTATAGATACTACATTAATGAACGGTACCTCTGACACAATTCGTTCGGAACCCCGATACCCTAAAGGTCCGAACGGTTTCAGTTTAACGGCCCCGGCCTGGCGGAGTCGCGTTGGTTGTTTCCGTCGCTGGAATTCCCGTTCCGATTCTCGTTTACACGCGGGGGTGGGCGCCGTTCATTAGCGTCGTTTCCACGATTCCGGTCATCCCGACGCCATGGTTGCCGATTCTGACCATTCCCCTGATTCCGGTCATAACTTTCCTCATAATGAATTACTCGCGTTCTGTCAAACTGAGCAAGTAATTCTTGAAAGCGGTCAAGGTCTTCACATCCCACACTGCTAATCAAATTTTGCACGTAAGTGGGAAAGTGCGCAGTTAGGAGCCAGATAATTTTCTTTTCGTTGATAGCCGAGTCACATAATTTAATCGCGGAAATTTTTTCCATGGCGTAATCGAGGTATGACAGATTTGATCTTTTATCCCACCTTGTTTCCAAAATTTTCCTCTCTGCCTCGTATCGCCGTTGTTCATTCCAAAAACGCGCTAGAAATTTCGTACGGAATTCCTCGTACGTTTTTGGGAATGGTGAGAGCGCAGTAAGCCAATGTGCTGCATTTCCGCATAACAGTTCCTGCATAAATTTGGGTTTCAGATCGGGCGGTACCGCCTTCGTTAGATCCATATAATTTTCTGCCCGATCGAGGAAAACCTTTGGATTTTCGTCCTGTTTACCCCAGAAGCACAGACTTTGCGGAGGAGCCCACGAGAATCTCAAACCTGGCCCGCCTGATGAATTTATTGTCGAATTATTTTCCTTCTCCTTCTCTATTCCCTCTTTGACTAGCCGTTTTAAATTTTGGTCAATTTCTTTCTTCAGTTTTTCTTCCCTCTCTCTAATGTTTTCCCCATCAATAGCGCCTAATTTCCCAAATTTCTCATGAATTTGGCTAACTTCCGTGTCTAATTTGGATTCAATTTTGGTAAATTTATCGTTTATCTCTGTCCTAACCTCGACAATCTTTCCTGTGACTGATTCGCAGCATGCTTCTATTTTATCATCACATGCCTGGAGCTTCTGCTTAATCTCTGTTTGAATATTCCCTAGGCGCGAATTTATTTCAGTTTTCGAACTCTGTAATTCTTTACCTAGATTTCCCACGCTATTCTCAATTTCCCCGCATCTACCCTCGAGCTGGTTCTGCAAAGTCCCAATCTCGCAATTTAATTTTGCCTCCAACCTCTCAAATTTTTCAGCATGGTCAGCCAAGCAGCCGTCCAGCCGGTCAAATCTCTGCGAATGTTTCTCGTTACTCTCCGAAATTTGTTCTGATAGGGTTTTCTGATTTTCTAACATTTGAGTCGTGAAGGATTCCTTATTCTCTGAAATTAGTTTCATGAGTTTGTTGTTACTTTCTGAGTGTTTTTTGTCACTTTCAGATTGTTTTTCTGATATTTGTTCCGATAGCGATTCCTTAAGTTTCTCCATACTTTCAGAATGTTTTTCTGATTGTTTCGTAAGTTTTTCTATGTTCTCCGCCATCTGTTTCATGAGAATTTGCATGAAATCGGGAGTGGTCTCGGGTGGTGATTGTTCCCCTGAACTATTGTCTCCCGCCACATCGATACCCGATTCGTCCAACATTTTGGATGTTTCGAATGACTCGCGCACACGATCACAACACACGATGCACAACACAACAACACTCACAAGCAAAATACAACAATAAAACAAATCATTACCAGTCAACAAGTTGTTTCTCTCGTAACAATATCCTTCCATCCATTTATAACAAAATTTTGGTTAAATTTAATTTTTAAAATTTGGGCGTGAAAAACCTCAATTATTCGGCCGTCGGGCCCCACGGTGGATGCGCCAATTGTAACCGAACCGATTACCTGTGGAATCGGTCGGCCGCCCTGCCACTAACTCAGATCGGTGATGGAAGGAACTGTTATGCAGTACAATAGGAACACAAATTAAATAACACTTGTTCACTGGTAAAATGATTCAATTTATTTCTGGGCATGAATGATAATAATAAAAGAAAATGCACCAGAGAAATTTCAACTATAAACTAGCAATGGAAAGGAAAATTGAAGAAATCGATTAAAAGAGAAAGGAAAGAACATTAGGCGTTAGTAATCAGTAAAGCTTATGACTAGGAAGAAAATCAACTTGTTATAACTAATATTGACATGAATTACAGGATTACAATTTAACGCGCCTGAGCGCGACACTACATTACATAAGTCTTGGAGTTGAATGACCCCCGGGTTGTTAAACCCTGTAGAGTTCTTTGTGAGCCTGGGCGGGGGCCCGGCCGGCGACTGGAAGAAGGGCAGCGGCCTTGGGCGAGGGGGCCTCCGCCGCCGTCCGTCACGCCCCTTTGGCGCGTGGTGTCAGCTGAGCGGTCCTCGGATTACCGCGCCACCACTGGCAGCGGCGTCTGGGTGAACTAGCAGCGAAGTTCTTGAAGATTGCCGGGATTTTTCTCCCGACCGCAGGCGCAGAGTAAACAACCAAGCGTTCTTCTGATTGTCGTGACAGTCTTTTACAAGTCCGGTTTCAGAAAATTAAGAAATCCGTCACGAATAATTCAAGAACACGAATTATCAAACTCCAAAAAAATTCCTCTATTTACTACAGTCTGCTCAAGGCTCGAGCTGGTAGCGAAAAAATTCTAAGTCCGGTAGAGTTGAACTTGCCTCTAACCGCACAATATTCCCACCAAGAAAAACTTCTGCCCCGACTGTTCCGTCTAGAGATCAAATCTTCTGCCCACTGGCCTCGTCTAATGCCCCCAGCTCTTCTCTCGACTGATGCCCCAGCTATTCTGATTTTCTCTCCGTTGAAATCGCACCAGGTTAACTCTTCTCCCCACCCCAATTTCTTATGCGTCCCAAGTCCCTTTAATAGCAGTGTCGCTATTGGTTAAAAGTTGTGTCGCAGTGAAATATTCTAACCCAATCGCAGCGTGAGAAACGAAGGAAATTTCCACACCTTGCGCGGGCTGTGAGCACGTGGGGTGTTCTCGAACCTTCTAGAAATTTGGCCCTCGGAAGCGTAGTGGGGCGCGTTCGATGACGGAATCATTGCTCTGGGATCCCCCGGAACTGGGTGGTCTCGAAATCTGCAGCTGGCTCTGAACACTCGTACAGTGTCTGTCAACGGTGGTCCTCTAAACGACCGGCTTAATGGGGGAGAGGCGGTAATGGCCTCCCGCGACGAGCGAAGTTGCACGTGTGCCCGTCTGCGTAATACTTCGGCAGAAATCCTGGGTGGCCGAGTCTTGTTTGTTATATTTAATTTTATTTTCTGGGCGTGAATTTCGTTTCGGAAGGTATGACGGAATCGGTTTCGCCACAATATGATTGTACAGACTTTGTGGAAAAGACGAAATAGTTGCGCGACAAAAAGTCTCCCGTGTGCGCCCGGCCTAACACAATTGAACTAGTAATTACGACTTATAATGTATAAGTATTTTTGGATAATGCAACAGTTATTCACTATAATGGATTCTATTGAAACAGGGGAATCCATAGATATACATGATTCCAAACAACAAAGAGTCTGCAATCTATAATTATAGATAATAATAGCTTGATTATACAGTTGATTACCAATTGTATAATATTAAGGGAGAGATAATCTGTTTATGCTCAGGGAGCAGAATGTGGCTCTGATCATTTCCTTCTCTGTTCTCAACTATTCTTGAACTACTTCAAACCAACTACCAACAAGTGCAAGGAGGTGAAATAATATCAGAGATATTCTCGTGGAAATAATATTGATCTATTAAAGGTTCAGAGTCAGTGTATCCATAAAGCAGCTTTTGAAGTACTAGGTAGGATGGAAATCCACAAATTTAGTAGCATTATATTCTGTATAACCAAAAACCTCCAGGAGGAATTACAAAAGAAAAAGCATACGTTCCTGCAACGACGACTCTGCCACTCATACTGTTCATTTGCTATACTTTCATGATCTCCTTGAACTTTCCCAGGAAGTCAAAGCTTGTATAAGAAGCTAATTGGCCCATCCTTTAATAGATCAATATTATTTCCACGATAATATCTCTGATATTATTTCACCTCCTTGCACTTGTTGGTAGTTCGTGTGAAGAAGTTACATATAAGAAATAGTAGCACTGGACTATGGGAGGACAGATGAACATATGAGTAAGATCTGAGGTAAAAAAAAGAAGTAATTTTAGTAAAGGATGAGATGCGGCTAAAGAAATGTGAGGAAATTGAAAGTGTGTAAAAGTATGCATGATCAAAGCATACCATGATTTTAAAAACTGGGGCTTTTTTCAATACAAAGACCAAATGTGAGGCAATGTGGAATGCGAATACATCAAGTACACAGGGCAGTTGAGAAACTGAATGGACTATGTTGGCTGAAGGTCTCTCGTGGCTCAATGACGAAGTCGCTTGTCTTTCACTGAGGTTCCGGGTTCGATTCCCGTTGAATCCCCGTAGAACCTCATGTGTTACGACAAAACGAGTTAGCATGCTTCATAGGGGCTAGTGAAGTGTCCTAAACCTTACCCCTATCCCAATTGAGGCCGATATGTAGAAGACGCGAGCGCGAAGACACTACCTGTCGGCGATGCCCTGACTTGACTGCGACTGACGTGACTTGACTACCCAGCGGTCCCTACAGGTGCTCCCTGTGTAATAAAGGTATTGTATGGAAGAAATTAACGGAGGATTACTCCAATGTGCGCTCAACGCTCTTAGGAGCTAGGAGACGCGTTGCGTGTAGAGACGCAACAAATTGAAAAAAAAAAGAAGAAAAAAAAGAAAAAAAACATTTTAAAAAAGGAATAAGAAAAGGTACTGAACATTTATGAAGCAATTATGAAATGCTCTATATAGTAGTGAAACATGGGAAGTAAATAAAAGTCATTGCAACAAATTACAAGCTTTAGAAATAATTGCTCTTCGGAGAAGTTACAGGATCTCCAAATGAAGAAATAAAACACAAAATGAGTGTAAGTAGAGATATAATTGATAGAATAAAGTACAAGAGACTGATGTGGTATAGACACCTAAGAAGAATGGAAGAAGTGTGATGGCTGTTGAAAATATCATACTGGACAACAGCTGAAAGAAGAAAAAGAGGAAGACCAAGGAAAACTTGGAAAGATGCTGAATGCAAAGTGATGACATCCAGTTACTTGGAAGGAGTGCACAGAAAGAAGTGATGACTTGGATGAGGGAAAAGGCAAAAGCTGTAAAACACTCACTGGAAAGAAGTTGTATCTTCTGCATGCCCACCAGTTGCAAAAGTTGTTTTCCATGTGTTTACCAGTTTTGCCTGTGTTTCCTCAGCCTTAAATTTAGCTGTCTGTGGTTCTGACGTAAGGCTCAAGAAAGTTAATCACTATAAGAAGTTTGGTTTTAAATTAAAAGTACACTCATAATAGTTTGGTCTTTGAGCATAATGCTATAACATTGAAGTTAACACGTGCAGGTCGCTGCTCTTAGAATCTACAGGTGACAACGGGTCACCTTAAATTATGACCTGAATATGTCAATTCTGTAATCACTTCCGAGGAATTCTTGAGCAAATTACAATATATAAGTGAAATGTCTCTCTAATTACTTATGGACTTTTTCTGAATGCTTATCACCAGATATAATGTGTTAATATCCAACATTTTTCTATCCACCCAGTATCTCAAGTTGACATAACAAGCCATTTTCGGGTGATTTCTCATTGTATTTCTATTCTAGGATTTCTCTGCACTTATCCAAAAATCAGTCAGAATCTTCTTAGTTCATAAAATAGATCTTGATTATTAAAGATCCTGATTAGCTCTCACTTTACAATTTGTTCTACTTTTTAATTCAAATACTTATGATAACACTATTAGTACAGTAGTTTTTTTACTCATTAGTGCGAGAATTTATTTGTGATATTTGTCTTCTGGAACCGAATATTGTGAACCTGATAAAATGTACATTTCTCTGACACCTTAACATTTGAAATTTTGAGGTTATTAGAAAGTGTACAGATTATGAAGCCTTCATTGTTATAAATATATACTGAACTCAGATACAAATTTGAGCACATATATAGTTTTATTTCTATTGAAATAATTTTAAAATTATTCAAATTATAAATCAAGGGCTGGCGCTGCCCATCTTTTTCGCCATATTGTCAAATTAAGCTGTTAGATTGAGAGTAACAGTGCCTGCTTTTTAACACAAGTGGTTTAACGAATACCAACACTTGACAAGAAACTAAAACTCAGTAGTCCAAGTTTGTACTAATGCATTTTATAGCTTGCATGAAATGTACCATTTTGCTCTGAAACATTACTGTTTAACTATGGTATGTCTGTTTTAGGAATAATATTTTATCTTATCCAATCCAAGGAATGTTGGTTTTTCTATAAAATGCAAATTAACAAAGCTCTTTATTAACTTCTTCCAGTGACTTAATTGAATCCAGATAACATTCCAGGAAATGTTTTTTTTTTTTTGTAATAAATCCTGTGTTTTGTAGTTCAATAACAAAATTGTTTATAATTAATGAAATGAAATCCAAAGACATTTTTACCAAAATAAATCACTTACTCCTTTATAAAAAAAATGGCTGTATCATCTTTTCCTGGTAACAATTATCAAGGCCCAGAATTGTTTCTTATTATTAGTGTCTGGCATGTAAAATTTGGGGAGTGATGCAAAGTGTGAACCTCCACATTATTTTGGTTGAAGCAGACAAATTTGTAAATTAATTTATTGAAGTTAACTAGGAGCACATAGAACCTTAATTAGAAAGATAAAATAATGACATAGGTACTCATAAATACAATTCTCTACTCTGACATTAAATTTTGAAAACCACACCATAAATTTGATGGCTGAGATATCATTTAATTAGAAGAAGTTGGAAGTTTTGCACTTATTCTGCTCCTCTTCATTACATATGAAAATGTACGTTTGTGGGAGTAGCCCTATGTTGACCCACCACATTGGGAGCATCTTCATTATATTTTTTGCCCAAATATTTTTGACTTACAAAGAATGAAAGACCTTTCTTTCTTTTTTGTGTACACCACTCCATGGTATCTCTATGTGTACACCTGCATGGTTCATTCTAAATGTTCCTGGTATGGAAGGCGGGTTAATGGTTCTTGCACCAGGGAGTACTGTAACAATAATGTGGGCTTTCTTGATCTTCTATGCAAATAAATTTTCCTCAATGTAATTACAAAGACGTAGATATTTCTCATTGAATTTCACATCTAATAAAATTT